>PVJS01025194.1:0-28065 GCA_004027185.1 Glis glis
TTTTTTTTTTTTTGCGGTACCGGGGATTGAACCCAGGGGCGTTCTACCTCCGCGCTACACCCCCGGCCCTATTTTTTTATGCTTTATTTTTGAAACCGGGTCTCACGAAGTTGCGGAGGGCCTCACTAAGTAAAGAAAGAGAGAGAGAGAGAGAGAGAGAGAGAGAGAGAGAAGAGAGGAGAGGAGAGGAGAGAGAGAGAGAGAGAGAGAGAGATAGTGCGCGCATGCGCGAGCTGAGGCTGGCCGTGAACCCGGATCCTCTGGTCTCTGCCTCCCAAAGTACTGGGACTACAAGCATGCGCCACCACGCCCAGCCTAAACAGATCTTTCGAAGCATAAAACAGATCTAGCAAACTCCTGTATCAGAAGGCAACCATGGGTTATGTCCCCAAAATGTCATATATGATGCTTTTATATTTCCTATTTTTAAACTTTTATTGGTTCATCATAATTATACATAAGAGTGGGATTCATTACTTTATATTTGTGCCTGCACATAATATAACTTGGTATCATATAAGTTAACCTAAGGAAAAATATTGGAGTAGAAAATTGTTTTCCTTAACAACTTGAGAAGGGTCCCTTCCTCCTACCTTATTTTTCTGTATACTGTTCCTCTCTGAATGCTTCCAGTTTAATCTGAGCTCCCAGATCATTGTATCATATGTTCTACCAGTGCTCTTGTTTGCTATAGACACAGAAAAGAAACAAATTCATTCTAAATTGAAAAATTGAGTAAAGCTTCATGGGTAACCTAAAATTACAAAAATCTTAATAATGATTAGGTGAAGTAAAGAAAATGGAAATTCTTTGGGACAGTAGACGCTGCAATGGCATTTGGAACATAGGTTGTATATCAGGAAGATATGGAAAGTGGTAAAAATATTTGAGACTATGAATCCTGTAAATGTAAAAAAAAATTCCCCATCAGAGATTAGAAATAAAATATGGGAATAAAATTTTAAAGTCAGGACAAATAGAGTAAAATGGAGATACTCAAGATGACTTTAAAAGACAATAACACCTAGACCATCAGTACTTCATTTTAACCTGATTGAGGGAAATAATTGGATACCTGGTATGTGTTGGGCACTATATACTTTATAAGTATTTTATTACATTGTCATAACAGATGAGGAAGCTAAGGTTTACAGAGATTGTTACTTTCTCAAAAGCTGGTACGGGACAGAATTAATATTTGAAAGATCTCTCTGACTTTATTCTAAACTGCAACTACTCTACTTCATTTCACATCTCCTTACCCTAATGTAATAACTGGAGAGACAAAAGTAGAAATTGTTAATTCTTGAGGAGGAAAAGTATGTACATCATGTTATACATCATAAATACATAAGATTTTATCTGTCAGTTTAAAAAAATAAGAAAGGAATCCAAGATTTTTGGTTTGGGCAACTAGAATAATGGAGTTTCCCTTGACTGAGATGGGGAAGAAAGAAAAGGCTGAGAACTAACCATTCTGTAAATATTTAAGGTTGTTGAAGCTATAAGGTAGTCAAAATAAAACCTGAAGTCATTAAGTAACCCAAGAAGACCCTGAAGATAATCTCTTTCTTACGTATATAGATGTTTTATTCATGATAATTCACTGAACTGTGCATTTTTGTATAATTTTCTGAATGTGTTTTATATTTAAAATAAAGCCACTTTTATTTATTTATTTTTATATACTTTTATTGGTGATTATAGTCTCACATTATGATATATTTCATAGTCCTTCATTGATTCTCCTTCTCCCGCCCCCAACACCCTTCTCCTAGACCACCTCGCTGGCTCCACTGGAATTTCTCCTCCATTATCTGAAGTCCCTCTGGTGTCCAGATTCCTCCTTAGAGAGAAAACATACAAACCTTCACTTTCTGTAACAGATGAAGCCACTTTTAAAAAAGACAGAGTGAGAGAAATAAAAGAACAGGGCTTCCAAGGAGACTAGATTCTAATGCCTAGAGATTTTTCCCTATGCTAAACCCTGTGTCCTCTACCATGCCACTTTTCAGTTCAAGTCTTTTGTCCTTTTTACTCTAGCCCAGAGATATGCAAGCTTTTTCTTAAAAGAAAAAATAGTGCCCCAATAGGATATACCTTATACTTTGTGGGCTTTAGAGTCTCTGCTGCAATTACTCAACTCTTCCATTATAAATATGACAATATATACACAAGAGAGTGCGGTTATGTTCCAATAAAACCTTATATATATCATCATGGGAGTTTGAATTTAATGTAATTTTTACATTTGAAAAATTGTTACTTTATGATATTTTTTTCAACCATTTAAAAATTTAAACACCACTTTGAGCTCTGGGGCTGTACAAAGACAGGCAGTAGAACAGATTTGACCTGCAGGAAATTGCTTGCCAACCCTTAGCCTAGACTAGTTGACTTATTTTCTTTCTGGCCTCCCTTTATTTAATTATGTTTCTTTTAAAAGTGTTCTACACATTATTCCAGAGGTATCTTCTTAGAAGACAAATGTGATCATAAAATTCCCTTGAATGACTAGCTGACGAGCTCAGGAGCTGTTACAGGCTGAGCAAGAAGTGAAATTCGCCAGGCACAGGGGGCAGAGAAAGTACTGCAGATGGAGAACAGCCTGGAGTGTGCAGATGGTTAGCTTCTAGAGATTTTCATCATATCTGGCCTTGGGTGAGAGATAAGGCAGAGAAGTTGTTGGGGACTTACTGATGGAGGGATTTTATTATCACTTTAAGGAATCCAGACTTTATTTTTTGTTGGTCGGTTACTATTTATTAGTAAAGGAAATGCCTGGTCAGTGTTTCAATCCAAAAAACACATCCATTACCCTTGGCAATTAGGATTTTTAAAATGGTAATTGTAGCAAGTTCGTTTTCAGTGGAGGAGAAACAAATCCGAGTAGCAGTAGGTTAAAGAATGAACGGTATGAGAATTTTAAATTACAAAATATAGGATGAGCTCTATATGAAAAATAATCAGCACAAGTTTATAGCCATGAACATAAACATATTTACAAATGCATGTGGATATTCAAAGCATTTCTAATTATCTACACATTATATAGAAGCAATGTGATATGGGATGACCCCAATAATTGGGACTCAAGTCATGAAATCCACTTTTCATTCACATTTACCACCAACTTAGAATGGTAAATTTAGTCAATTATTTAACCATGGTTTCTACAACGAGTAATAAGACAAACTTGATAGCTTTAAATTCCTACAATGCATACCAATATGTACATTCATTGACTTACATTATATAAATCTATTTTTTACACTTATTACAAATTTGTATAAATCATATTTTCACATTTTGTCTTCCCAGTTAAATATTTCTTGTCACCATGTTACATATTTGATCTACTAGATGTTGCCGGTAGATATAGAGTCTAATTGTTTTATCTTTTTAATCATATTTTTAAATACTTTGTTCAATTTTAGCCTTGGATCTACTGTTCAGTTCTCTTGTGATGAAGACTATGTCCTGCAGGGGGCAAAGAGCATCACCTGTCAGCGCATAGCTGAGGTTTTTGCTGCTTGGAGTGACCACAGGCCTGTATGTAAAGGTAAAGAAACACTTTAAAACAAAAATGCTCTCTGACTGTATTGTAATAGTTTTAAATTTGTTTTGTGGCTATAAATCACAATTAAATCTTCAAGTTGTAATCTTTTAAAAAATCATGAATTTAACAATTAATATCAAAATTCTATATACCACTGTGGTAGGTTCCCAAGGAATTTCCAAACTAAAATCAAACAACAATAGACTAAATCATACAAAGAATGCAAAATAAGTTTTTGGGACCTTTTTTAAAAAAATCACAATTACATCCCTTTGTAAGCATTGACACAGATTTTTTCCTTTACTGTACTTCTACCTCCACTTGTAGAATTTGCCCATTTTAAGCATTTTAAGTACTTTTTTGTCTAATGGTGGCAATATTGGTAGCCGTGGAGGTGTGGCTTAGCTTCTTTAGTGTGTGTGGTGTTGGGAATTGAGCTCAGGACCTTGCACATGCTCGGCAAGCCTTCTACCACTGAGATGTATCCCCAGACCCAGAGATCGGGTTCTATACTTAGGTAAATTAAACTACGACAAACCAATGAATACTCTGACTTTACATGCTACCAGTAATTATAGAACAAGTATGTGTATGCAATAGAAAAAAACTGACTCAAGACAAAACTGACTCTGGACAATTTTAAATGTAGAGAAAAACATTATAAAAGGTTAGTGAAATCTTAACTACTTACAAAAAAAGAGGGGGGAGGAGGGGTGTTAAAACAACCAGTTTGGATTACCTATCAATGTTTTAAATAGAAATTCAAATAAATTAAAATATATTCATTCCATCTGACTTTGAATTCCAATGAGTAATTGACAGTGAAAACAATACCTGATTATAAGGTGTGGTGATTACTCATAGTACCAATACCATCCTCTTCAGACACTAAGAAATGAATATGCTGATATTATTAGACATAAGCACCAAGGTTCGCAAGAACCATACATTGGAAATCAAACTGATTCCCAGGAGCAAGGGTTTGTCATTCCTGTCAGTGGAATGAAAAGCTACTCTTGAATTTAAATGCCAGTCACTGATTTGTGACAGAGCATAGAAGTAGCTATGACTTCACGGAAACAAGGTATGGACATAATTAAACAGCGTTATACCTTTTCTTGGCTTCCTGCTGTTGACTCTTTCCCCACCTTCTGACTACCTTCTTGCCATCTGGTCCACTTGCTCATTTTCCTCTGTTTTAAAATTTGACTTCTAACCATGAAAACCTGCTCTTCCGGCCCCTCTCCTTTGTTCTAGCTCCCGCTCCCATTGCATTTCTTCATATAAAACATTTCCATGGAAATTAAATGAGAGGCCCATTCTTTCTGAACTTTATGAAGCTGTATTTGAAAGTGAATCCATTGGTATTCCCAACTGCTAGCGTGTCATTGTGGTGGTGGTTATTTTTAATAATGGCCTTTCTGCATCTTTTAGTGTTTCAGTATGCAAGATTCCTTTAGCTTTTCTTCTTGCTCAGAAAACATTCCACTGAGTCACCATACCCTGTAGAGCCTCCGCAGATAGAATGAGGAGGATGTCAGGGGAAAAGCGTAGGGGCAGATCTGAGAGAGCTACTATAAAAGGAAAAAGATAAAGCATTTCACAGTTGGCTGGATGTAGAAAGGAAAGTGACAAGAAGGAGTCAAAAATGATGTACCAGTATGTATGGATAGAGAAACCGTGTGCTGTTAATAAATGTGGAGGAACGGAAAAGCAGAGTTTGTGGGAGAGGCTCCACAGTTACTACAACAAAGTCACCGTTGGCACCGTTCTTGAACACTTAGTATGTGTCAGGCCACTGCATAGACTTTGTCTCATTTAATCCTCAAAACAAGCCCATGGAGGCAGCATTATCCCCATTTTAGAAAAGGAGAACATAAGGCAGAGAGCGATCCAGTCACTTGCCCAAACTCAAAGAGCTGGAAAATGGCAGTCCTTTAAAAAGGCTTTGCAGAACATGGGGAGAAGCCAGACTTCAGAGCATTAAAGAGGGATGAGAAGATGAAAAATGGAAGCGACGGATATACTGCACTCACTTGGCAATAGCGAGCCAGCGTGGGAAAGAAGAGAGAATTCTCAGATTCAAATAAAAGTTCATTGTCATATGTGGATGTTTATTCATTACCATTCTTATTTTTTAAGGGCTTTCAAAATGACATATACTACGGTAACATTAAAAATAAATAGTGAAATGAGGATGATGAAAAGAAAAGATATAATAGTTACCTGAGCGTAAATGAAAACTTGCATACCATTATGTAAATTACTCTTCAAAATGGCTTATATATTGGATTTATATAAAATTAGATTTGTATGCCAAATATAAAGAAACCTTACCAGTTTCCACCAAAAAAAAAAAAAAAAAAACAAAACCTAAAGTATCCCAGCCTGGTGTGCTGGCACATGCCTATAATCCTAGTACTTGGAGGCTGAGACAGGAGGATTGCAGGTTCAAGACCAGCCTCAGCAACTTAGGGAGGCCCTCAGGAACTTAGTGAGACCCTGTTTCAAAATATAAATAAAATAGGATTGGGGGTGTAGCTCAGCGGTAGACGCCCCCATGTTCAATCCCCAGTACTGCCAAAAAAAAAAAAGAAAGAAAAAAAGGAAACATAAAGTATCTTGTGTTTATGAAGGGGATATATGTTTTATAGGGGTCACTTTCATCAATGTTCTGGCAATGAATTGAAAAGTAAACTGTATAAAGCTGTTTTTGTGTGGTGGTCCTCCACTCAAGATAAATTAAAACTATAAAGGGCAATAGAGTGAACAGCATGACTTCAAAAAGATCCATTCTAAGTATTCTACATAAATTAGGCATGTGCATTTTTTGGTAGCAGAAAAGAATGTGAAAATAGACGATATATTCAAATAAAGGAGATTAATGTTAACATGGGAACAGAATCTGACACAAGAAGTTATATCCAGATCATGGAATTTAAGATCTACATACAAATAAGATTAAGACTATAAACCATTTTTTATTTAAGACTCTCATTTTGATAAAAAAGAATGAATCATATTTATGATTATAAATTGTTCAAAGGCAGAAATAGTGTGTTACATATGTTGGTTTTCATAAACTCAATGCCACAAAGTAGTTTTGTACTGAATCACAAGAAATGTTTGTGGAATACTAATGTACAATTGCTTTTCTTAGATTCCAGGATAGATAGTGGTGTCATACTCATCTCTATAACTGTTCATCCAATAGTCATTAGCTGGGAGGTATAAAAATTGCATGTTCAAGATTCATGTATTGATATGATTTCCTCTAAGTTTACATCACTTTTGCAGATATTAATCACATATTGATAGCTTTGTTTGCCCATTGCTTGCAAGGCACATATGTGTATAGTTTATAAAATACATTTTGCTGCTAGAAATGACCGGCCGTGGTGCTGGAAACAGTAATAGAGGGAACATGCTTAAATAGTAATTGAAGTTTTAAAATGACTATCCACTGTGAGTCTGAACAAAAATAGTTCTCATGTCTCATCGGTGCTTGGACAGAATAAATATGCTTTTTTCCAGAGAGCAGCATAAATAGCAGTATCAGTGTACTGCACCTTTGAGAGATTATTAATATAGCGGCTGTCTCTGTATTGCATGGTTGAGCAATCAAGAAACGGTGATTTTTATAGGGACCAAAAGTTCACACAGACAGCAAATTATGAATTAAAAGAAAATAAAAATTTAGAAATTAATATTAATGGATTTTACACAAACTCAGATAATAATTTCTATTCCCTAAATGGGATATGCTTATGAAGTATTTGCCAGTTATAGTTATGGAAACAATTATTCCTTTGGTAGAAATGCAGGAGATATCCAAAAACTGGAGCTTATGCAAATAAGCAGCCTTATGCCTTGAATAGTATATAGAATGATCATTTTAGACTTCTTTGATGTTTAAAGAAACAATATTGTGGGGTAGGAACTGATGATTGTATTAACGTGAAGCATTTAAGAGAGTTAATAATGATAGGTTGAACAAATTTTTTTTTACAAATTTTCAATTGATGTTTATTTGAGTGGTCCCAAATGACCAAGTTTTTTGTCTGTTAAGACATGGACACTTAAGGGAGTATTTGGCACTGGTGACTGAGGGAAGATTAGAAAAAAATACAAGGAAATGGGAAAAATACTGGAAACTAGGAACAGTGCCATGGAGTCACCTTGTAATTCCCTTATTCAGTCAATCATTAAATTATTTGCTTGTTCATTTATTGATGTATTGATAAATTTATTATTTTTTTTGCGGTACCGGGGATTGAACCCAGGGCGTTCTACCTCCGCACTACACCCCCGGTCCTATTTTTTATACTTTATTTTGAAACTGGGTCTCATGAAGTTGCGGAGTGCCTCACTAAGTAGAGAGAGAGAGAGAGAGAGAGGGAGAGAGAGAGAGCTGAGGCTGGCCAATTTATTTTTATTTGCTCAACAAACACTTATGAACATGAGTAGGTATGGCAGATTAAATATTATATATGATAATCAGTACGTTTCTTATTATTTTGTATTGTTTACAAAGCAAAAACATCAAAATAAATCATATGTAGTAGATCTTTTGTTTACGTAATTTGTACAATCCTCTGAAAAATTCAGATGAGGAAGATAATTTTTGCATTTGAAGATTGTCATTAAAATGGGGGATAACATGCCGGGCGTGGTGGCACACGCTTGTAATCCCAGTACTTTGGGAAGCGGAGACCATAGGATCCAGGTTCGCGGCCAGCCTCAGCTCTCTCTCTCTCTCTCTCTCTCTCTCTCTCTCTCCTCTCTCTCTCTCTGTCTCTCTCTCTCTCTACTTAGTGAGGCCCTCCGCAACTTCGTGAGACCCGGTTTCAAAATAAAGTATAAAAAGTAGGGCCGGGGGTGTAGCGCGGAGGTAGAACGCCCCTGGGTTCAATCCCCAGTACTGCCAAAAAAAAAAAAAATGGGGGGTAACATAGGTAAAACTTAGAAGTTATTTTGCATACCAAGAGAGCAAGTTGAGTGTGGAAGTAATTCCAAATACAGAGAATGTATCATGAACAATATCACACTGTGAATGGCATATTTAGGGCAGGAGCTGGGGGAGAATGAACATCCCAGTTTATTAGGTTGTGTGAAAGGGTGTCGAGTATGATGAGATTAGAAAAATTATATATCTCCTGCTTTGGAATGTCTCTGGAAGCATCCTAAACCCCCATTCTCATTTTCAAATTCCAATACTGGAAGTATCTTAAGACTTCTCATTTAGACTACAGTTTATCCTATATATGGCTGACAGATCAATACCATCAAAAACCTCACTTTTATTATGTCCCCAAAATGTTTAAAGATCCCACATTGTCTCCCAATTTTGTTCTGTAAGCCAGTAGAATGAATTTGTGTTAGACTATTTCAGTTCAAATTCATCACCTACTTAAGTAATGCACCTTCATTATAATGAAATGTTGTCTATAAAAGGGGTGTGTTATCAATATCCCCATCATAGGGTATTAATTTGTATGAAGATGGAATGAGATAATCCAGTTAAAGCATTGCTGTACAGCATGAAGCACAGTCAGCACTTAACCAATAGAGGTGATGTGATGGTGGCTGTGCCCTCGCTGCTGCTGCTAATGATTGCTCATTCTCTTGATTTCCAAAATCATCCATGATTTTTCTCCATCTAAATTTATTTCTTTCACTCTCAGAAGTGCATTCTAACATCTTGATACAGAACAGAGCCACCTCCTCCATTTTCATATATGTCTGCTCTCTTCCTGAATAACTAAACGTAATAGTCATATTCTGCCTGCCTCTCAAGGTCTTGCTCAATTTTATCTTCTTCAAAAGTTCTTTCCCAATTATTTCTATTATCATTTATCACCTCCTTCTTTAAAATTTCTATACATTTACTATCTTTATCATACAAGTTAGCATTTTTTGGCAAGGTTCCCTAATCATTTCATGGGCATTAAACTTACTTCTTCAACCAAAAGCTTCTAAAGTGCTTGAATTTTCAAGGGATTTGTTTCAACTATTACCATCCACTCACTGTCTTTGATTCGATATAAAGATCTAAATGAGGTTCAGTTAATTTCTTCATATACAAAGGTAAAAATGGGTATACAGGTTATGTGACAGATCATTTCTATTCAAACCTAAGAACTATGACCCTTCTTAGCCAGTATTTATTACCAGCTTTTAGGGTACTAAAGTTTTCAAATTTCTTTTGCATCTGTTACCAAGTTCCATCTCATATTATATTCTTATTTATAATATCTAGCTCAGTGACAATCACACTCATATACTTATATACATACCAGTTGCTAAAAAGCATTTCAAATAATTATTCTGGTAAGATTTAATTGATTATAACAAATAGTTAAGAAGATAGTAATGTGATCATTGCAAGGACAGGAAGTTGCCCTGGTAGAATGCTTTCTGTGATACAAAAGCAATTAGAAATTTTGCCCAAGAGCAAAGCAGAACCTGCTGAAATTTATCAACCAGAAAGGTAGAGAGCAGGTGTTTTTTCCATAGTTGTTGATACCCTCTTAGTTT
The DNA here is from genome assembly GCA_004027185.1 of Glis glis. Lineage (NCBI taxonomy): Eukaryota > Metazoa > Chordata > Mammalia > Rodentia > Gliridae > Glis > Glis glis. Next base: position 10,097 of record PVJS01025194.1, read on the forward strand.
CACGCAATACTGCTACAGATGAAATGATGCATAATAAGGATGATATTAGCAACTAATAGAGTGACATATGGTGAAGAAGATAGGCAGATGGTGTAGATATGGAAGTTTATCACACAGTCGTATTTCTGGATGATCTTTTTTTTCTAAAAGAAATAGTTCTAGATTATATTATGTAATTTTGATTAGCAAATAAACCTCACTGCTCTACCAATTAACAGATTTTAATAAGATGTTATTCACATGTTATTTGATGAAAATTAATGGTGATGCATTCATAGACACCTTATTAGTAGAAAATAGATCAATTAAAATTCAAAACTTCCTGAACAATTAGAAGTTTTGCATTTCAATAGTGCCCTTCCAATAATTGTTCAGAAATACATTCCACACATCCTGCCTAGCTTACAAATTATTAGAAAAATATGCTAATAATGAGCAAATACATGTTTCTGTTTTGGTATGTATGGGGCCAAAGCTCAACAGATTTCAAAAGGAACTTTCTATTCTAATTCAGCCATCTCCTGAGAGAATGACCTTGTTCATTTGCGTGATCTTTCCTGGACTACAGACTGCTTTTTTTCTTTGGAAATCCGTGAGGGTATATGCACAAAGCAATGACCAGGGGCCTCTTGCAGTTATAAAATCTAAGTATTCTCAAGTACAGTTACTGCCTTCTTGCACTATTAGAACATGTGAAGGTTTTGTTTAGTTCCATGTTCTTTTCCACGTTTGCATGTTTAGTATTTTTCTCTGTCCCTAGCACATAGAGGCAGTAACAATTTTAAAATGTTTGATTAGCTATCGTTGACAAAATATTATAGTTTGCTATAGCACTATGCTTTGAGTATCTGTTTTTTAAAAAGACTAATGTTGCATTTATTTAGTTGGAAAACTGTAGTTATTGATCTTCAGAATAATTTAGATTCTGTGGTTATTTCATGCCTTATTTAACATAAAAATATAATTTCATATCAAGGTGAAGACTGTTTTCATCCATTTTCTTACTATTAATATACCCCTATGGTACACTGAATTTTGAATATGTATATTTATAAAAACAAAGTAAATTACGATTTGATTCTTGAGTTTGCTATACATTGAAGATCATAATCTTGAGAGTTTTTAGATGGAAAATAAATATTTTAATTCTGCAAATAGATCAAATCAATCAGTGACAATTCTAGGAGATTTGAAAAAAGAAAAACCTTTTGAACTTTTAATGAATATAATTTTCAAAGCCTCAGGATTTGAAATTTAATAGATATAAACTGAACTACAGTATGACCAGTGAGCAAAAATAACTAAGGACATCAAAAAATAACGAGAACCTCAATAAATGATAGATGATTTAGCTAAACCAAACAACAAAGGACTGAAAAGGTCTGCAATGTAAAATCTTACTGCAAAGAGGAACAAGTGGAAACCTAATGAAGTCAGCAGAGGGAATTCAGGATTTAGAAGAGAATCTACCTGTGTGGAAGGAAAGTTCAAAGAATTCTGGAAATAAAACGACTTTTTCATGTGTTTGTAGTAAATCCACAAGATCCCTCAAAATTCCCCTGTGATGTAGAAAACCTTGGGTTGCTGACAGGATGTGCTGTTAGCAAAGGGTACCTCAAAGATCTGTGATGACTTAATAACCTTTCCAGGAATTCTGATCACGTAAAAAGGTGGAAGAGAATGCTGGAATGAGGACTCCCTTATTTAGCTTCTCCATGGGAAAAAAATTAAAAAAACAATAAAAACAAAAACTAATTTATTTATTTATTTATTTATTTATTTATTTAATAGCCATAGAACTAGTTCTGGACAGGATGGATTGCAGCTCACAGTGAGCATAGCGTGACCTCTAGAATCTCTCATGCTTTGTCTCTGCACTCAAAACACGGAGTTGCACCATGCAAAGTAAAAGAAACAACATGAAATGGGAAACAGAAGCAAACCTGAGAAAGATAAGCCAAATAGGAAACAAAAGTCATAGACCCACATATTTCCAAGACGGCGGGGTGGGTACTGATGATTGAACCCAGGGGCATTCTACCTTTGAGCTACACCACCAGCCCTTTTTATTTTGAAACAGGGATTCGCTAAGGTGCTGAGGCTGGCCTCGAACCTGCGATCCTCCTGTTTCAGTACTAGCTCTGCTGCAAATTCAAGGGTGACAGTTGTCTGCCACCACGCTGGGCAAGAAGAGGGGAAATTTTTAATAATTATATTCATTTGAAATGTTTAAAATCATGGTTTTTACCCTTGATATGAACATAAAGAATACAGTCTTTTCCTTGTATTAAGGTATAAATTATGCTCTGCTTAGCTAGTCTTATCATTTTTGTGGGTCTAGGGATATAGTTTTCCAACAACTAGAAATGCCTGGCACAGGGCAGACACACTCACAGATACTTTAATGAATGAGCGAATGAATTTTTTGTTTATCATGATGCTAAATACAATGTAAAAAGCACAGGATGGAACTGAACAAATCAGACCCCTGAGGAATTTACAATCTCATTGAAAACACAGCACATGCAGAATAAAACGACCAGAGAACACCCCTAAAGCAGCAGAGGAGTGATTGCATAGACAGTATTTAAATCATAAAGACAGTTAGAAGCTATGGAAATACAGAAGACAGAAATAGCAACCTTAACTTTTGTAAAATAAATTCAGTTGAGCGAGGTGCAGTGGCGCACACCTGTAATCCCAGTACTGGGGAGGCTCATTCAAAGCCAGCCTCAGCAACTTAGCAAGACCCTCAGCAACTTAGCCAGACTGCATTTCTAAATAAAAAATAAGGACTGGGAGTGTAGCTAGGAGGTACACTCAGCCCCTGGATTCAATCCACAGTACCCCCCCAAAAATCAATTGACCATGGAAGTATCATTTGGTCATTTCTAAGTTGAGTATTAGTATATATTCCATTATTTTGAAAATCATTCATTTATTTGTTTAACAACATTGACATTTGCATGCTAACTATTTACTTGGTAAGGGAGGAAAAATGAGTTTTTCTCCTCATGGAAATCAATGGAGTGTCCTAGTATAGAAAAATAGCAACAGAATAGTATATATTACCATACATCACAGTAAGAGCTATTACAGATAAATGCAGTCTTTTGAATTCAGAGGATGAAACAATCACTCTGCCTAGAAGAGTTCCAGAAAGTTTTATAGGAAAGAAAAAATAGGGATTCAAGTAGACAGACATAGGGATTGAATGGTGATTAGGGGACAATCAAGACAGAGAAAACTATATATAAAGCCATAGAGTCATGAAAGGGACCTATATGAGAGACAGAGAGAGAGAGACAGAGAGAGAGAATGGTGAATCACAGAAGAACATAAATTTATTGAGGGTGAGAAAAATGGAGAGATAGAATCATATGTATTTACAAACAGATGAATTGACTGTGAAGGGTGTTACATGCTGTGTTAGTTTTTCATCACTTTGACAAATACCTGAGAAAAACAACGTAAAGGAGGCAAGATTTCCTTTGACTCACATTTTCAGAGGTTTCTGGCTGTGCTCAGCTGACTCCATTGTCTCTGTGCCTGTGGTGAGGCAGAACATGGTGGCATGAGGGCACGGTCAAGCAATGCTGCTCACCTCAAGGCAGCTGGAAAGCAGAGAGGTAGGGGAAGGGCCCAGGACAAAATATACCCTTCCAGGGCACACCCACCACACCCGGTTACCTACTTTCTCCAATGAGTCCCTTCTGCCTATAGTTTCTACCACCTCCCAGTAATGCCATCAAATATGAATCCTTTAATGGATTAATTTATTGGTGAGATCAGAGCCCTCATGATACAATCATGTTCCCAAATCCTCACCTTTGAACACTGCTGCACTGGGGAACAAGACTTCATCACATGAGTCTTTGGGGGACACTTCATATCTGAACCCTAACATATGCCAATGTAAACATTGGGTTTTATCTTGGATGCATGGAAGAGAAATGGGTTTTGATTTTTGGAAAAGCAGGATAGTATTTTAATTTAATGCACTGGCTGATTGGCACTGGGATAAAAATTTAACTAAAGCAAAGTCCCTGCCTGCAATGAGTTTACTCTCAGTGCAGGGGCCAGGAGCAGATCTTAAAGTTAATATACAATTACAATCATTTATTTCGTTTATTTGTTTTTGTGCTGAAGGTTGAATCTGGAGCCTTGCACGTGCTAAGCATATGCTCTACCTACCACTGAGCTATAGTTCCAACCCAGTACTTTCTTTTTAATTTTATGATAGAACTATATAAAATGTGAGGGCCCTGGGATTTGTCAGGGATTGTAAGGAGTGCTTCCCACTGGAGGAAGAACCTTGAAGATACAGTAGACAAGGCTTAAGAAGAGGATAATGAGCCGGGTGTGGTGGCACATGCTTGTAATCCCAGTACTTTGGGAGGCGGAGACCGGAGGATCCGGGTTCGCGGCCAGCCTCAGCTCTTTCTCTCTCTCTCTCTCTCTCTCTCTCTCCCTCTCTCTCTCTCCCTCTCTCTCTCTCTCTCCTTAGTGAGGCCCTCCGCAACTTCGTGAGACCCGATTTCAAAATAAAGTATAAAAAAATAGGGCTGGGGGTGTAGCGCGGAGGTAGAACGCCCCCGCGTTCAATCCCCAGTACCGCAGAAAAAAAAAAAAGAGGATAATGGTAGAGGTGAAAGGTACACCAGATTGAGAGAGTAACACCTGCAAAGACATAAAATAGCAGGCCCAGTATGTTTTTTAAAAATGGAAAAAGGAAGGCCGGGTGTAGTGGCGCACATTTGTAATCCCAGTATTTTGGGAGGCGGAGACCGGAGGATCCGGGTTCACAGCCTCTCTCTCTCCCTCTCTCTCTCTCTCTCTCTCCCTCTCTCTCTCTCTCTCTCTCTCTCTACTTAGTGAGGCCCTCCGCAACTACATGAGACCCGGTTTCAAAATAAAGTATAAAAAAATAGGGCCGGGGCCGTAGCGCGGAGGTAGAACGCCCCTGGGTTCAATCCCCGGTACCGCAAAAAAAAAAAAAAAAAAAAAAAATGGAAAAAAAAGCCTGGCATGGTGGTGCATGCCTGTAATCCTAGTACTTGGGAGACTGAGACAGAAGGATTGCAGGTTTGAAGCCAGACCTAGCAACTTAGCAAGACCCTGTTTACAAATAAAAATAAAATAAAATAAAATAAAACATGGGTGGGGCTGTAGATTGGAGGTAGGATGCCCCTAGGTTCAATCCACAGTACCATAAAAAAATGGAGTAAGAACATTTTTTCATATACCTGTTGACCATGATTTATATCTTATTTTTTGGAAATGTCTGTTTAGGTCCTTTGCCCAATATTTAACTAATTTATTTTCTTACTATTGAGCTGTTTCAGTTCCTTAAATATTTTAGATAGTCAACTCTTGTCAGATACCAGGTTTGCAAATATTTTCTCTCATTCCATCTACTGTATTTTTACTTGATTGCATCCTTTGCTGTGCAGAAGTTTTGTCTGATGTAATCCATTTGCCTATTTTTGTTGTTGTTGCCTCTGCTTTTGGTGTTATATGCAAGATATCATTGCCCAGCTTAATGTCATGAAAGCTTTTCCTTGTTTTCTTCTAGTGGTTTTAAAGATTCAGGTCTTACATTTAAGTTTTAAGTCTATTTTAGTTGTGTGTGTGTGTGTGTGTGTGTGAAGTGTATATGGTTCAATTTAATTTTTCTGTATGTGGATATCCAGTTTTCTCAACTTTATTTATTGAAGAGCTATCACCTCACACTTGTTAGAATAGGTACTATCAAAAAGCCAAAAGACAAGTGTTGGCAAGTATGTGGAGAAAAGGGAACGATTGTACATTATTAGTGGAAATGGCAATTAGTTCATCCATGATGCAAAAGAGTATGGAGATTCCACAAAAAATCTAAAATAGAATTGCAATCTGATCCAGCAATCCCACTACTGGGTAAAATATTCAAAATAAATAAAACTAGTATGTAGAATAGAGAGCTGCACTCCCTGTCCATTGCTACATTATTCACAGTAGTGAAGATATGGTATCAAACTAAGTGCCCTTTAACAAATGAGTAAAGAAAATATCGTACAAATAAATCATGGAACACTATTCAGCCTTAAGAAGAGAAATCCTATCAACAATACAATCAACAATACAAACGAGCCTGGAGGACATTCTGCTAAGTGAAATGTGCCCGTCATGGAAATACATATTACTGCATATTCTCATATGTGGAGTCTGAAACCATTGAACTCACGGAAGCAGAGAATAAAATGCTTATTGCCAAGCATTGGATGGTGGTGGGGAAGGCAAGACGTTGGTCAAAGAGTACAAAGTTTCAGTGAAACAAAAAGAATAAGTTCCATAGATCTATTGTATAGCATGATGAATAAACATAATAATATATTGTATACTTAAAATTGCTGAGACAGTAGATTTTGAATCTTCTCACCACAACAAAATTTATGAGGTAATAGATAGGCTAATTATTATGATTTAGTCTCTTTAAAATGCAGACATATCATAAAATATCAAATACTCTAAACAATTTCTGTTGGTCAACTATACCTTAATAAAGCTGGAGAAAAATTTTTTAAATAAATAAATGAAATATAAAAGAAAGAAAATGGAGTATGGTTGGAGAGAAGTAACACTGAAGGTAGAGTATCTAGTTTGGAGGTGATCAGAGTATTTTAAGTAAAAGCCAATAGAGTTTTAAGTTAGGGATAAAAGAAATGTAAAGGGGTTAGAGGAGAAGTGAACTGAGGGCAGGCCGATACGTAAGGGGAGGAGGAGGAGGCTGAGCGTGCAAAGGAGACTGGAAAAGGAGAAGGCAACAGTGGAGAAGAGAAGCTGGAGAGAAGGGTGTTGTGACACTGTGGAAAGGAGATTTTGTAACCAACGTTAGTGACCAATGATGTTAAATGCTGCAATATGATCAAGAAAATAAGAGCTCGTGGACTTCAGCAACTGGGCTGTTTTACCCGGTGACCTTGGTAGAATCGTTTTCATCCGCATCTTGAGGTGGAAGCCACATGGATATGGGTGAGGAACAAAGAGGTGAGAAAATGGAGGCTTCACGTGAAAAGCAGAAAGTGAATGATGAAGCAAAGGAAAGAAGTAGGTTAGTAGTCAGAGAGGGCACACAATTGTGGAAAGACAGTTTTCAAGATGTGAGACGCTTAAAGATGAGAACGAAGGTCAGTGTCTGTGAGAGGCCGAAGACACAGATGAAAGCTGGCCAGCTGGAAGATTCCAGTTCCACTTTCAGGAGGTGAAGGGTTTGTAGTTCAGAATAGTGGAGATGGAACTGTCCTTGTACAGAAGGTGACACACTCCTCCGAGGTGGGAAAGCAGAGGAAGGAACAAGGGAAATTACAGATAATTTTTAGGTGGGAAGCTAAAGAAGACATCATTCTCAAGTGGTGGAACCCCCTCTCCCAGCTCTTTTCTGTAAAGTAGGTGAGGTTAACTGAGGAGAGGAAGCAGGTAATGAAGGTAGATGGAACGGAAGATACAATTAATATGAACAAGGAACGGGGGTAGGTCGCAACCAGCCAGCCTCGGAGAAGCACCATCAAATCCTGACGGTTTCATTTAGCTCAGTGGTCCTCATCTCTGGCTACACATTAGAATTACCTGGAGAGCTTTTAAAATAAAAGCCCATGCCTGAGGCCTACCCTAGACCAATTAAATTAAGCCTCTGGAGGATAATTCAGTTAATACATCCCTTTCTGTGATAAATTGATCCATTTAACTGCATCAAGGATTCAGAAAACAACTTCAAATGATCCTGTTTCTTTGGGAGTCTCTCCCTCATTCCCAAGGAGTAATGCACTCCCTGGCAGGCTGTTCTGAACGTTTAGTTACACATACCATATTCCTGACGTACAGACTGGCAAGTGAGAGTTCCAGGCATTCAGGTTCCCCGGCCAAGCAGCAGGTCACCACTTCCTCTTCTCACTGGACCTATCTGGAGATGGAGAGCAATATGCATTTGCATATTAAATGTCAAAGATGACTCACTTTCGTACTTACGATGTCTTACCAGCTGGAAATGGCACCGATTTACTTTGGAGATAAGTGCTTCTTTGGAAGAAATGAAATGCAGTCAGAACTAGGGGAGCTGCATGTCATTTGCTGCACTCCTGCTGTCCCTTTCAGCCACCTTTAGCTTATTTACTCCAAGGAAACATGACAAGACAAATGTAGGTTTGCAGCACAGGAATGATTTTGAGAAGAAAATTAAAATAACCAAGTGGGCCCTTATATTCTTGTTAAAGTTTTTCAAAAGTGCCAACTTTTTAACCTGTGCATTACTCTTCTTCGTTGTTGTCTGTTGTCCATTGATAAATCCAATTAAGGCAGCATTTGTTTTTTTTTGTGTGTGTGGTACCAGGGATTGAACCCAGGGGCATTCTACCTGCGAGCTACACCCCGGCCCTATTTTTTATCCTTTTTTTTGAAACCGGGTCTCACTGAGTTGTGGAGGGCCTCACTAAGTAGCTGAGGCTGTCCACGAACCCGGATCCTCCAGTCTCTGCCTCCCAAGTACTGGGATTACAAGCGTGCACCACCACGCCCAGCTTGGTAGAAAATTATTTTCTTAGTTCTGGAAAAGGGAAAAAAAATAGCTTGGAGGATTTCATGTGTTTGTTGTTTTGAAAAAGGATGCTCTGGTCCTATTGAAAGTGAACAGAAGTTTATTGTTATTTGCTTGACCTTGAGTAAATTTCTATTTCAGTGATTGAATAATAAATATTTATCCTTTGTGGTTTAAATAACCTATATATTAATTCTGAAAATAAGCATGTGGGATGTTCTGACACCATTACTTTAAATAACCATTAATATATCTCACATTCCTTGGTATTTCCACTAAATTCTAAGGAAAACAACAGTAACAACAAAACCTTTAGCTATATAAACATAGAGCAACGAGGAGGGACTTTTTATTGCTTTTCTAAGTTTGCTTCCCTAAGAGTCAAATGTGGCTTTCTAGAAGACTAAAAGAAATTTATTCTGAAAAGCTCCTCATTTATCATTGTTTACATTTATCTTGTTCTTTTCTGCATAAAATTCCTTCTAAATTATGGGATAGCATATGGTATTTTTCCTACCTGTTTTGAGTATTTTTAAAGAAATGTAAAACATCATAAATACCATGTTGTTAAGAAAATTTTTAGATGTCTTCATTAAGAAAATTCTACTTTTTAATTTTTAGGAAAATTTCTAGATGTCTTCATTAATAAAATTCTACTTTTTAATTTTCATAACCATAAGAACATTTATTAATTACATACTGCAACATTGATTCTAAGCTGTAAACACCAAAGACCACAACTTTTTTTTTTTAACTTACTCTTTTCACTATTTCATCTCCCAGAAAGTAATGACAATACTGGCTAGGGCAAACCCATTTTTTTTCTCATAAGGCAAAACTGCCTGATAAAGTCGAAACCTGGAAAGAATGTGATCGGTTTGTTTTAGAATTATTCTAAGAATGAAAACGAACATAGTGGACATTATCAGGGTGTGCATTTAGATTTTAAAAATTAATATCAATAAATTATAAGAAATTGAATTGCAGCTATAAACTTACAAACATAGGTCAGTCTTGCTTTCAGGTATGATGAGAATGAAGCTATTCAATATCGAATATTGAAATTTGAATTTTTTCTGATGAGTGCCATTTTGGTAGAAAATTATTTTCTCAGTTCTGGAAAAAGGAAAAAAAATAGCTTGGGGGATTTCATGTGTGAAATGAAAATGAGGATTTCATTTGAATGTTCCCTATTGAAGGTATTCAATAGTGAAGCTACTCCAATCTGCAGATAATTCATTGGTTTACCATTCAAGTCAAAAATTTTAACCTGGCATCTTGGAACTTGTAAAAACTGACTCTTAACTTCTATTCAACTTTACTTCTTCTTAGTCCCAATCACAAATGCTGTTCTAAACAGGTAGTTATGTGTCTCCATTTTTTGTATATGGTAATAATTTTTTATTTTGTGGTACTGGGGATTGAACCCAGAGGCATTCTACCTCCAAGCTACACTCCCAGCCCTATTTTTTTATTCTTTATTTTTTGAAACAGGGTCTCACTAAGTTGCGGAGGGCCTCACTAAGTAGCTGAGGCTGGCCACGAACCCAGATCCTCTGGTCTCCGCCTCCCAAGTACTGGGAATACAAGGGTGCGCCACCACGCCGGGCCTGTTTATGGTAATGATTTTAATTTTTTTTTTTTTTGGTACTTGGGATTAGACCCAGGGACATTCTACCTCTGAGCTACAACCCCAGCCTTTTTATTTTTTATTTATTTTTGTTTTCTTTTGAAACAGGGTCTGGCTGGGTTGCTAAAAGTCTCACTAAACTGCTGAGACTGGTCTCAAACCAGTGATCCTTCTGTCTCAGCCTCCCAAATACTGGAATTACAGGCATGTGCCATCACACCTGGCTTATGTTGATAATTTATATCAATATTTCCTTTAACTTCCTCTGTGTTATAGGAACTGTGCTGAATACTTTATACATGTATTATCTATGATTAATGATATAATTTTTCAGATGAGAAAACAGGTCAACTCTCAAGAGAACACCACTATGAAGTTCTAGAGCCAGAATTCAAACCTAGATGTGCATGATTCTCAAGTCCATCTTGTTTCCACTATATCACACTAAAATAAAGAGCACAAAACACTGAAAAGTGCAATATATACAAACCATGGACATGATAAATTTCAGTTCAACTTTGCATAGGTTTACATAAAGTTTTGGCTCTTATGAAGTTACTTAAATAGGGCTGCCTCTCAGCTCCAGTGTGTATACAATTTTCAGCCTCCTTAGATTGGAAGTGTTCTTTTCTGTGCCACCTAAACCCTGACCCAGCAGTACTTATAGATTTTGTCCAAATAATTTTCCTGAATTAACTTTTTCCTTTTCTGGTTCATCTCCCCTGAGTTGTCTGTTGGAAGTTGTTTTCTCCTTCCTTCTTAAAAGTAACAGCATCTCCACAAATTCCAAAACATTATGTACTTACTTGTTAGGTATGTATTCATACCTTTGTTTTTTATTTTCTTCATAGTCAAACATTCATGTAAGCATTGGCACACCTAATTATACTTCAGTAATATACTGCAGGAAGCTCGAGGTTACTATCAATCTATGCACTGACTAGATTTGAAAGAAACAGTCAGTGGATGCTCAGACCCTATGCCATAACCTGGAAGATTAAAGGACAAGAAAAAGTTGTCTCACTGAAAGAAAAAAAAATGTATATGTTAAAGGCAAGGAGCCAAGTGAAAAATCCCAAAATAGTGAATATTGAGCAATGTAGAAAGATGCTTATGCCTAATTTTTATATTAAATTATTCGTGTTGATTTCATGCCAATTCCAACCTTGCCCCACTGCCTATATATATATATATATATATATATATATATATATACTGGCGATTGAATCCAGGGGCATTCTACTTCTGAGCTACACCCCCTGCTCTATTTTTTATTTTGAAACAGGGTCTCATTAAGTTGCAGAGGGCCTCACTAAGTTGCTGAGGCTGGCTGTGAACCTGCGATCCTTCTGTCTCAGCCTCCCAAGTACTGGGATTACAAGTGTACACCACCATGCCCAGTTTTGCCCCAAATTAAGCAATAAATTACCCTAGTATGTAACAGTGGTCAAGAAAGAATAGGTAAGAAATATAAAAGCTACTCATCTCTTCTTCAGTTTATTTAAGGTTATTTTATGAAGATGTTGAGCGCATTCAGCTGTTACAGATTCTTGACTTTATTTAAGCCTAAGAAGATAGGTGCATTGCTCTTTTGGCAAGGCCTTTGGTGCACTGCCTGATGGAGGCTCTTGTGAAATAAACAGTTATTCTGTTTCAGCTTTGTGGGCTTTGTATAGACTTCATAGAATTGTCAAAGGAATGTATCTAGAACTGCAAAGGGCCTAGGATTTATCAAATTTGCGAATTAACAAGTTAGCTTGTGTCTTAGTCAGTATGAAAATGCAGCAAAAAATTACCATAGAGTGGGTGGCTTAAACAACAGGTATTTCTCTTTAATGAAAAGGTCACCTTTTCATTATGGAAAATGAAACTTGGAGATCAGGGTACCAGCAGGATTGGGTTCTGGTAGGGCCCTCATCCAAGTTGTAAACTGTTAACTTCTCCTTGTAGCCTCATGTGGTAGAAAGAGGATACGCTAGCTCTCTGGCCTCTTATAAGTGAACTAATCCCATTCATGTAGGTTCCACCTTCATGACCTTATTACCTCCCAAAAGTCCCACTGCCACATATTATCACATTCAGAATTTGACAACAACCACACTTTCATGGATGCTACTGTGTCAAAGACAAAGGCTAATTTACTATTCACAACAAAAGTAGTAGCCAAAATATCAGCCTTGGTGCCCCTTTCCTGAGCCCAGGTTCCCACAGGACAGCATGAAGAGGATCACGTAGCAGCTGCCCATGCATTGAGTTACATTGTAGGAGCATAGGATACCACCCAAGTAAATGGCATCCAAATCTTTTATAATTGGTAGTACACAGAACTATAAATTTTCTCTGAAGAAAGACACTTATCTTCCAACATTATAAATAAACTTATTTTTGATCCAGAAATGCAAGCAACCTTAAAAAGATATCCCAGAACAAAGATAGTGCCTTTGCTTGCAAGATGTGCACAACCATGAGACACATGGAAAATCGCCTCCTGACAACATCCACTCTGCATGTCTATAATATTTTGACTTTTTCTAATTTTCCCATGAGGATTCTCATTAGTCAGACACTCTGATTAATCTGAATGCCAGAGGCTGGGTCCAAATCCATTCAATTTCCATCATACAGCATTTAATTAAGATCATTAACAACAGGACTCCAAACTGCAGAATAAAGCCAACCTCTAGGGACCCAACCTAACTTGCAGAACAAATCACATCAACCATCACAGTGTGCTTTAGAAAGCCAGGTGTCTTTCTCTTTCAGTTTCTGTGCTGGTCCTTGCACTTGTCCAAGCCATTAATCCAGGTTCTTCAGCATGTATTACTGATTGCATTGCCCCACAAAATAAAAGTTTAGGGCAGGTCTACCAACTGTGACAACCTTGGCCAGTAAATCGAGGCTGATCTGAATGCCTTCCAGAATTTAGGTTGTTTCATTGATCATTTCAGCTAAAAATTGGGTACTAAGTTTATGCCACTTTCGCTAATTCGTAGTGACCTTCATTAATGTGAGTTAATTGACCTCAGGGTTCTAATAAAAAATGAATCAACTCTCCCTCCCAGTAGCTCCCCTAAGTAACCAAGGTAGCCTAATATTGGCAAAATCCCCACAATCATCTATCTAATGGCTGGCTGACCTATAGGTAGTGTTTCCTTAAACTGTTTTTTTTCAAATGTATTTATCCTAAATTGCCAGATAAAATTCTATGTACTTAGTGGATACAACATGATGTTTTAAAGTACATACACATTACAAGATGTTTAAATCTAGCTATTTAGTATTGGTATCATTTCACACAGTCAAATTTTTTTGTAAGGAGAACATTTAATATCCACTCTCTACATTGTCCAAGAATACAATATGTCATCAGTAACTGTGGTCACCATACTATACAATAGATCTTGAGTTCTCTTATTAATATTCCTAATGTGCATGCAACCATATTTTAGGGACAGATTTTAGCTACTACCTGTTTTATTCATCATGCCAGTTCCCAGGGTATACATTATGCCTCTGGAAAGTGTTGTTTAAACGTTTGGAATTTCAGACTACCACCCCTGAATGCGACCAGTTATCAGCCAGGTTAATAGTACCTTCAAAATCTCCCCTAAATGACTGGTAAGTCATAGAGTTTCTAGTTTAATTTGAATAATTAAATTTGGTCTTTTTTTGTGAAACACTCTGTTCTATTTGCCCATCCAACCAGAAAGTTGGCATTTGTCCAGCCCATGGAATGACAGAGCTATAGGAAGAGGTAGGGAAAATAGCCAGAGGCATGGACAAGTGCTTTGCTTTGGAGACATGAAAGTTTAGGTTATATCCTACTGTTTCTCATAGACATCTTGATGAGGTTAAGGACAAACATGGTCAAGTCATTGTCACAGACATTGAGCAGGGAATGAAAAGACCTATTACATTAAATTTATGGAGTTTACAAAAGTTTTAGAAATTCCCTAATAGGGTATTTTTCTGTTTAAAAAGAAAAAGATTCCATGGTAATTCTGAAAAACAAAGATTATTAATATCCTTCCTTCCCTCATATCTCCTGATATCTTAAGGTAATCTCCTTTCCCCTATGCCATGTTACTTCCTCTGTACTATAAAATTGATATATCTCATTCCGATAGCAATAACTCCACATTTTCTCCCATTATCCTATAATATCATGCAGACATTCCTTCCAAATATGTCAGGAGAACAAAGGAAGTTTTGTAAGTCTTTTCAAATACTCATTATGTCTTGCATATTGATCATGTTGTCCAATATGGTGACCCAAGTGACTCTAATCCTTAGTATCAAGGAATGTGTCATTCCAACAGAAGAATCTAGAGCAATAAAGCAGAGTTAAATCTGAGTCTGTTAGGCCTTTTTGGGTTCATTGTTGTTTCTGCTGATGCTATTTGCTAAGACTGCTACCCAGGGCCACCCAGAGGCTGTATCAAGAATGGCTGCCATTGCTGTTAGGGAAAGAAAGACATATCTTGCTCAGGAATGGTCAAGAAGTAGTCTTACTTTTGTCAAATATGTCTACATATACTCCATTTCTTTCACTATTATCCAGGAAGTAGCTGAGAAACAATGATCCCCTTCTGGAGATGGTCTCATTCAATGACCCAATTGTCTTGTAGATCAGAAAAAGAAGGTGAGATAGAGTTAAAAATGTTTTTAGGACAATTCAACATTCAACAGTTCCTGATGCATGTAGATGGTAGAGTATATGGAAGGTCCAAGGAATACTTTGACTATCCAACCACTTTATAATGAATTTTGTGAGAGTAGGTCAACTACTCTCAGACTTTCTCAATCCATAGTTTTCCAAGAGGCAGACTAAATAGCTGGGGTATTGTTAATAATCTATGAGTCAGAAAATATATAAGGTTCATCAAGGTATGTATTGATCAAAGCTGTGAGAAAGGCCCTGAGTTCTTCCCAGTGAGTATAGTGTCGATGTGGCTGCTTTTGACTAGCCATAGCTATTTTAAACTGAAAGATAAAATTGTATATATTTATCCTATTCAGAATAATTTTTGAGGTATATAAACACTGTGGGATGCATAAAACTCGCTATTTAGTATTGGTATTACTTCACACAGTTATCATTTTTGTGGTGAAAACATTTAACATCCACTGGTACAATGATGGTACCATTGAACCAAGCCCATGTATTTAGATGAATCTCTTGGGTATCATGGGCACATTGATCCAGAGGATTTACTTGACACAATGGAGTAGAAGATAAGGTTTTCTCCAAAAAGAAAATCTGCCATTTTTTCCTTGTAAAAATGAGATGTTCTTGGGGACAGGTTAGATGCATTCTCAAAAATGCCATTTCCATTTGGCAAGCAAGACTTATGGATCCTCTTCACCTTGTTAGTCAATAAATCCAGTTGACCAACCCAAAATAGGAATATCAAACTGGAGAGCCACAGTCTTCATGGGTTAGGTATTCAGATTTGACAAGCAACCAGTAGAAAAGTAATAGCTACTTTTCAAAAGGAGTGTCCCTAGTAGTCTTGCTATAAAAAAAATTGGGAGTACCTGGATGGAGGCTGCTGTCTTTGGTCAGAGGCTCAAATGGAAAAACCATTACACAGAAACATATAGCTCAAAGGAGTCATTAAGGTTGTAGGGCTAGAAAAGCAACAATACTTCTCTACATAATTATCTTCCCAACTGAGAGAATCCCCTTTGGTATTTTATCGGTGTTCAAAGTATAAGTACGTAACACATCAACATTAATTATATATTGAACAGAGGAATACTCAACATTAATACAGTGAATTTTCCTAAAGGGCCTTACCCGCAAAGTCATGTTAGCCTCTGTTTCACATTATGAACTCTATTTAACCTCCATCAATTTGATTTGGGCATCCAATGTCCCTCAAGATTTGGTTGAATGGTGATTGAGATACCTGTAATAGAATCATAATAGAGTCATACTCTAATAGAGTCATAAAAATTTGAACTCTCCTGTTTCCTAAATTCTCCAGCATATATGGACAGCTGAGTATAGTCCTCAGTTCTTGTTTGAGTCAGGGAGACTTTTGTCCCAACCCTAATCACTTTTGTCTCTAAAGCAGATATTGTCTATTTAGTGGGGGAAGGGAGAAATCAGAAAATTCAGAGGGAAGAAATGACTTTATGGCAACAAACAAGGTGCATTTACTTTTAGTTTTGAGAAATACAGTGGCTGATTTCAAGATTTATTCTGGGTATCTTTGAGTCCATTTCTCTTGTTCCAGTAGGTCACCCCTGTTGGCATTGTAAACTCTGGGGCAGTGTGTTAGTCATCTTTGCATTACTGTAACAAAATATCTAGGGTAATAAACTTAAAGAGAGGAAAGCTGTATATTGAGTTACAGTTTTGGAGGTTTTGGTTTATGGTTGGCTGTCCCTGTTTCTTCTGGGCCTATGGCAAGGCAGTACCTTGCAGTGGGATCATGTGGTAGAGGAAGCTACTCACCTCATGGCAGCCAGGAAACAAAAATAGAAAGATGAAGGGGGTAAGGTCTCCATATCCCCTTCGAAGGCACACTCACAATTATCTAAATTTCTCCAACTATGCCTTACCTCCTAAAGATTCCACCACCTCCCAGTAGTGCCATGGGCTGGTGTCTAAGCTTTTAACACATGGGCCTTTAGCAGACACTTAAGATCCAGACCACAGTAGGCAATAAAAGCCTGAACGGTAGTCAGTGCTTCATTTTTGGTTACCCATGGAAGTTTTCCTCATTGAAATCTCCCAACGAATGCCAAAGCTCCATTATTACAGCCAGGACCCACTGCCTATGTTGTCTAAGTGGAACTATAGATGGCACAACACACTAGAGAAGAGTTGAATCATAAGATGGTCCCACTACTGTCATCCTTTCTTATCAAGCATGAGTCTCCCTCCTCCTAATCTCCAAAGCAAACCTATCAAAATTCTAACAAATTGACTCATTTCTTCCTAGAGTGTTCATTAGTTTCCCTATTTCTTTAGTGTGGGTAATCATCTCTATAACTTGTCTAAAAGTAGGTAGAAAGTTTTACTCCCTATCCCTAGTATTGAAAGTAAGCATTCCTTTTAGGACAACTATCTTTGCTTCTACTTTACAATACTCATCCTGCAGTCACTTCCACCATGTCTCCTTATTAATGTGCAATAAAGGGGAGGGCCATTTATTGCCTGGTGGACCATCAATTTGGTTAATGTTTTTCCACTGATTTTCAAATGCATTTCTCAAACACATTTCTTAAATCTCCTGAATCGCTCATTTTTCATTATTCCTAGTCTAGAAAGCCTTTTCTCTGTCGAATTAATCCTGAGATTTTACCATATTTTCAAGTTAACTACTTAGACTGCCCAGTTTTATGGATGCTGTCAAAAGTCAAAAGATTTCTTTTGGGTCACAATTTATTATGCACAGCATAAGCAATATCCAGAGTCTCAGCTTTAAGCCCCAGTTCCCTTGGGACTGCATGAACAGAACAAGGTATCAGTTGATTATGCCGTACATTTCAGAAGAGGAACACTGGGCTTAGGGAACCCCAATCTTTATAGAGGATAGGAATTATGCCTGTCTCATTTAAGTAATAGTTTAATTATTTAAGTGCTGAACCTGTGTATTCACATATACATGCATTGTCTATGTATAAAAGGGAGATATATACTGTCTTTCAAATTTGTATTCAAGTCTACCATTAAACTAGTTAAATAATAGTTTAATTATTTAAACGCTGAACCTATATATTTACACACACACACACACACACACACACACACACACA
>PVJS01025195.1:8917-28162 GCA_004027185.1 Glis glis
AGCAAAGATGGCGCTGGCAGACCCGCCCCACCTAGCCTCAAGAGGGCTATGATAGGTTATAGGAGGTGTATGACCCGACCCGTTGCGTGCCATTGGGCCACACCCTACTGCCCGGGGGTTCCTTTATGGGTTTCACTTTAAAACTGCCCTGTCTTCCTAAATAAACGAGATTTTGCTCGACATATTCTCCCGGCTCGTGATGAGTGTTTCTCGAGCCGTCGGCGCTCATTTTTCCCTGTCAGTCCGTGCCACTCTCGGGCAGGACCCGAGAACCAGTTAGAATGGCAATCATTAAGAAGTCAAACAACAATAAATGTTAGCGAGGATGTAGGGAAGTAGGAACTCTCCTGCACTGTTGGTGGGAGTACAAACTAGTTCAACCACTATGGAGATCAGTGTGGAGATTTCTCAGAAAACTGGGAATGGATCCACCATATGATCCGACTATACCACTAACTGGGTATCATTACAAAGAAATTGAAACCAGAAAACTACAGTAATTGATGCATACCCATGTTTATAGCACCACAATTCACAATAGCCAAAATATGGAACCAACCTAGGTGTTCATCAACAGACAAATGGATCACAAAATTATGGGAAATACACACAATGGAATTCTACTCAGGAATAAAGAAGAACAAAATAACATCATTTACAAGAAAATGGAAGGACCTGGAGAGCATTATGTTAAATGAGATCAGCCAATCACAGAAAGAGAAGGGTCACATGTTTTCTCTAATATGCACAAGCTAGGGCTTCAATTAAAATTGTTTATGAGCCGGGTGTGGTGGCACACGCCTGTAATCCCAGTACTTGGGAGGCTGAGACAGGAGGATCACAGGTTCGAGGACAGCCTCAGCAAGGAGTGAGACTCTCATCAACCTAGCGAGACTCTGTTTCAAAATAAGAAAATAAAAAGGGGCTGGGGGTGTAGCTCAGAGGTAGAATGCCCCAGTGCCACAAAAATAAATAATAAATAAATAAATAAACAAATAAATAAATATATAGGGCTGGGGGTATAGCTTGAAGATAGAACACCCTTGGGTTAATTTCAGAGGTAGAATGCCCCTGGGTTCGATCCCCAGTACCAGAAAAAAATGTTAATGGAGAAGGGGGGGTATGTGATCTTCCACTCTCTAATGTTAGATTTTCTAAACATGGATATGTTGTACCTATATTTTTAAAAAGAAAGGAAAGAACGAGGAGAGAGAGGGAGAAAGCCTCCTAGCTGTCCTGTGGTGAGCGCAGTTGCACTCCTCCCCTTTCCCCCTCCATCGCAGTCCTGCATCCCGGCTCTTCCAGGAAGGAGGTGAGCACTGGGGCTCACCTCATGCCGGAGCCTGAGGGGCAGGAGAGGTGGTTTGAATGTGTCTCCCCACAGTTCATGTATTGAGAACTTGACCCCAGGTTCATCTGTATTTGGAGGTCGGGAGGTGATCAGGATTAATGAGATCATGAGGGTAGGACCTCCACGGTGGCATCAGTGGTTTTATGAGAAGAAGAAAAGAGCCCCAAGTGAGCACACGTGCTCTGTCTTGCCATGTGATGCTCTCGGCCATGTGGCACAGCAAGATGGCCTTCACCAGATGCTGGGAAGAGGCTGGGCACCATGCTCTTGAACTTCCCCGCCTCCAGGACTCTGACCAAATAAACTTCTATTCTTTATAAGTGATCGAATCTCAGGCATTTTGTTATAGCAACAGAAACCAGACTAAGACAGGAGGAAAGAGTCATGGTCTTTCCCTTCCTTGCCAGCCACCCTTCCATCCATCACTGGGTTCCTCCTCTACCTATTCTGGTCTTACTATCCTTCAACACCAGCTCATATGGGAGGATGTGACTGATTAGTCAGTCTCTCCTCCTCTCCCTCCCTCCCCGCTGCTGTACTGATGAGCAGCTCTAGCCCACGTGGTGAGGAATTGAAACCTCCAGCGAGAGCCCCGTGAGTGATCTCGGAAGCATCAGCTGACTGCCTTCCCCACTGATGCCATGACTACAACCTCATCAAAGCCCCTGAGCTGGTACAGCCTCGCTTAGCCTCTCCAGACCCCTTACCCTCAGGAACCGGTCCTTTTGCAAGGCTGCCCCCCATCCCTCCCTTCCCGTTCACCTTGACACTGCAGATTCAGGTCACTGTGTAAGCTGGAGCAATTCTGTTATCCCCAAACCTCACCCCAAAACTCAGCTCCGGTCCACGCCTGCACGTCTAAATCCCTTGAAAACATCAATCTGCCTTTCATGAGCTCAGGGCATCTGCAGTTTGTTTTCCTCTTTAATTCCTTTGACCTGTTCTGAATGGCATGGTTCCCCTCTGTCGCTGGAGTCACTTTAAGCACAGAAAGCCTTCTCAAACTGACACAGGGCGTGGCAGGCCTGTCAGCGTCTAGACAATGCCAGTAACGTGGGTAAAGAAAGAATTCACCCTCAGAGATCAGCCTGCAAGAGGACAGGAAGGGGGACCAGGAGGGTGCAGCAGGCTTGGGGGAGGGGAGGCCCTGGACACAGGGGCCCAGCTCCGCACTCCTAGGAGGCCATGGGAGACCCGCCCTGGCAGTGGCCCAGCCTTAGCCCTTCCATAGTGTTAGGAGTAGAGCGGAAAGCAGTTTTATGGTCAAATCAATTTATTTATTTTAATTTTTTTGCGGCACTGGGATCGTACCCAGGGGCATTCTACCTCTGAGATACACCCAAGCCCTATTTTTTATTCTTTTATTTTGAAACAGGGTCTCGCTAAGTTGTGGAGGACCTTACTTTGATTTGAACACAAGCTTTGGGTGGTATCTCTCGGCAGCTCCCCTACAACATTTGGGGTTCTCGTCTGGGATCCCAAGAAGACCCTCGGCTCTGCATTGGAGGGCGGAGGACGATGAACCCAACGGATTGGCTCTCTAGGAGGTGGCCATCGAGAGAAGTTCCTCGACCCCAGAGTTGCAAACTGAACGGGTCTTTCCTGTTCTCCATCTTACCAATGCTCTGCTGAAAGTCCCGAGAGTCGCCTGGATACAGAACCTCTGGAGGTACGTTAAGTCAGGGTACCCTGGGAACTAGAAAGGCCTTGGTGGAAGTCGGATGCAACACATACTCCCCAGGCCAGGGTTTAGGGGAGACATCCCCAGCCCATCTGGAATCTGTTCAAAAAAGCCGGTGAACTTTCTTTTGTCTAATCTTAGTCTGACCCCTGTGTGTGTGTGTGTGTGTGTGTGTGTGTGTGTGTGTGCGTGTGTGTGCCCGTTAGATCTCTTGCTTTGCATCTATCTAAAAACCTCTCCTACAAGATGGGACAAACTACCTCTAGTCCCATTCCCCTCCAGTGTGTCCTTAACCATTTTAAGTCTTTCCAACAGAAGGCGGCCGATTGTGGTGAAACCGTGAACCCGCACATTCTGCAGAGGCTGTGTAAGGTAGACTGGCCCGCCTTTAATGTCAGGTGGCCAGCAGAGGGGACCTTCAGCATCCAGATAATTTTTAGGGTGCATGAAGTAATCTTTGGAAAAACCCGGCCACCCAGACCAAATAATATACATTCTTGTCTGTGAGGAACTAGTGCAGGAAAAACCTCAGTGGCTAAAGCAATGCATGTGGACCCTTTTGAAGTCTCCATCTAACCCTTTTTCTCCTTCCACTAAGGTTCTAGTAGCTCAAAAAACCCCCACTAAACCGATGAACCCTATTTTTCAAGAAACTGAAGAAGACGATCCCCCTTTATCACCACCACCTCCTCCTCCTTACCCTTTACCCCCTACAGCTCCTGAAAGCTGACACAGAAACTAGTTTCAGCCCACCACACACCCGCCAGGGCCTAACCTACAGGTGACAGGAAGCTCCTGATGCTTCAGTCCCTCTTCTCCCTCTCCGGCAGGCACCCCCAGCGGCTGTCACCCGGGCAGCACCATTTATGGTCTGTGTCCCTTTTTCCACCTCTGACCTCTATACCTGGATGACCACAAACCCTTCTTTCTCTGACAAACCCCAAGGTCTCATCTCCCTCCTCGAGACTGTGTTTTACACCCACCAGCCCACTTGGGATGACTGCCAGCAGCTCCTCCAGACTCTTTACCACTGAAGAGAGAGACTGAATAAAAAGGGTGGCAGCCAAGACTGTGGAGGGGCTGGACAGACAGCCTTCTGAGGATCCAGACCATATAGAACATATATTCCCTTCCGCGCGCCCCAAATGGGACCCCAACACCACTGCAGGTAAGGAGGCTCTCCTAACCTATCACCAGACTCTTCTGGCAGGCCTCATGGCAGCAGCCAAAAAGCCTACCAACCTTTCTAAAGTAAGCAAGGTAATGAGGGGCCAAACGAGACCCCTTTGGCTTTCCTAGAGTGCCTCATGGAGGCTTATTGGAAATATACTCCAATTAACCCGGAGGATCCCGCAAACAGGCATGCGCTAAATATCACTGTATCAGTCGGCCCCAGATATTAGGAGAAAGTTACAGAGACAGGAAGGGTTTGAGGGGAAGCTTGTCTCTGAGCTAGTAGAGATTGCCCAAAAGGTCTACAATAATAGGGAGAGTCCAGATGAGAGACAGACTAAAAAGATCTCCAAAATATTGGTGACAGCAATGGAAGGGTTGCGAGCCAGAGAGCATCCTACTAGGCAGCCCTCTGGCCCCAGGGCTCGACAACCCCTTGACAAAGATCAGTGTGTCTACTGTAAGGGAAAAATGAATGTTCCAACAGAAAAACTGGCCGAGCAGTCTTACACCTGGGAGAGCAATGACGGGGCCGGGGCTCTATTCCTTTAAGCCCTCAAGAGTCCATGGTAGCCTTAAAAGTCAGGGGCAAAGACATAGACTTTCTGGTAGACACTGAAGCCACTTTTCAGTTCTCAAAAGCCTGGTAGGCCCAACCATGGCCAAGAAAACATATATACAGGGAGCCACTGGTAAAGCAGAAGCCTATCCCTGGATGGAGGGTCGAATAACAAATCTAGGAAAAGGGACAGTTTCCCATTCCTTTCTGGTGGTTCCAGATTGCCCCTACCCCTTGCTGGGGAGAGACTTACTCTCAAAACTAAAAGCAGCCATCTCCTTCCAAGAAGAAGGTCGGGCACTGTTAACTTATGACCATAGCACAGACTGCCCAATAGCCCTCCTGGTCACTTGTCCCCTTTCTGAAGAATACATGTGGCTGCCAAGTCCTCAAAAAAAACCCAGTTGACTCTGCTTATTTACAAGCCCTCCAGGAGCGGTATCCACAAGTGTGGGCTGAGGCAAACCCACCAGGTGGTGGCCCACCAGCCTCCAATCATCATACAGCTGAGCAGCCAGGCTACCCCCATATGGGTAAAACAGTACCCGATGAGCTCAGAGGCAAAAAGGGGCATTGCAGTCCATATCCAATGACTCCGGGAAGCAGGGATCCTGTACCTTGCCAATCCCCATGGAACACTCCTCTTCTACCAGTCCAAAAGCCGGGAACTTCGGACTACAGACCTGTTCAGAACCTAGAGAAGTCAACAAATGGACTGAGACAATCCATCCAATGTGCCAAATCCACGTACACTCCTCAGTCTTCTGCCTCCTGGACACCAGGTGTATACGATTCTTGACCTCAAAGATACCTACTTCAGTCTTCCTTTAGCAGAGGTGAGTCCGCCTATTTTTGCCTTTGAGTGGATGGACCCGGAGGGAGGGCACACAGGACAACTTACGTAGACTCAATTGCCCCAAGGGTTCAAAAATTCCCCCACCTTGTTTGATGAAGCCTTAAGCGCTGACCTCCAGGAGTTCAGACTTCAGTACCCCCGGGTGACTCTCCTTCAGTATGTCAATGACCTCCTATTAGCAGCCAGCTCAGTAGAAAAATGCTTTGCAGCCACAGGAGGGTTACTTGGAGAATTACAGAGACTGGGATACCGGGTCTCCGCTAAGAAGGCTCAGCTATGCACCTCTCAGGCTGTATACCTTGGGTATAACCTCAATAAAGGAACTTGAGCCCTCTCCAGCCAGAGATTACAAACAGTCTTGCAAATCCCTTCACCAACCACGAAAAAGCAGGTCCATGAGTTTCTGGGGGCTGCAGGATACTGCTGGCTGTGGATACCTGGGTTTGCTGAAGCAGCAAAACCCCTTTATGCCTATACAAGAGGGGGACCCACGGCCCTGGAGTGGACTAAAGTAAAATAGAAAGACTTTGAGAAGCTCAAAAAAAAAAAAAAAAAGAAAAGAAAAGAAAAAAAGGAGCTGGTTTCCATTTGGGCAAGGCCAAAATAACCGAACTTGTAAAGGTTCAGTATCACCACTCGATGTCTGGCATGCCAACAAGTAAATGCTGGAAGAGTCCAACGTCATCAGCCCGAAGTACGGACAAGAGGCACCAACCCTGGAGAGTTATGGGAAGTCGACTTCACTGAGGTAAAACTGGGGCTATATGGATATAAGTACCTACTAGTCTTTGTAGACACCTTTTCAGGCTGGATAGAAGCTTTCGCCTCAAAAAGAGAAACAGCACAAGAAGTAGTAAAAAGATTACTAAATGATCTGGTTCCCCAATTTGGCCTTCCCTTAGGAATGGGGTCTGACAATGGCCCAGCTTTCATAGCTAAAATAACCCAAAAAGTGTCATCCCTCCTAAAAATTGTTTGGAAGTTACATTGCGCATGTAGGCCCCAAAGTTCAGGTCAGGTAAAAAGGATGAATAGAACATTAAAGGAAACTTTGACTAAACTCAGCCTAGAGATCGGTGAGGGGTGGGTCAACCTCCTTCCTTATGCCCTCCTAAGGGCACAATGTACCCCTTATGTTAGAGGGTTCACCCCATTTGAAATCATGTATGGGAGACCCCCTTCATTGGTTCCTAAACTTAAGGACATCCAAATGGCCAAAATTGATAATTATAATCTTATGCAATCTCTCAAAGCCCTGGCTATGACCCTAGGAGATATCCATCGGACAGTCCGGAGCTTCCACCCCGACGCTGCTGGAGACCATACGCCTAGACATTCCCACAACCCGGTGACTGTGTGTGGGTAAAGAATCATCAACCGCAGGCATTAGGACCCCGCTGGACTGGCCCGTTCACCATCATCCTGACTACGCCAAGGCAGTTAAAGTAGCCTGGATAAAGCCCTGGTTACATTACTCCCAGCTCAAGCCTGCTGCTACTCCACCTGCTGACGAAACATGGAAGGGCCAGCGATCCCAAGATCCCACTAAAGATAAGACTCTTAACTCTGTTTTCATACACTGCAGGACTCAACCTTCATGATCCTGAAACCTCTAAATGGGGAACCAGGCCCGTAACAACCTTGGGAGATTTACAGGGCACTGGACTATGTATTACCTCCCCTTCCTATCGCCTGCAGGGGTTACCATACCAGTCTGTTTGTAGCCATACCATCAGAGGCAACCTAACCTCCTCAGAGGATTCCCGTTTCCTCATTGCCCCCAAGACTACCTGGTTTGCTTGCATGTTGGGTTTGACTCCCTGTGTCTCAACTTTTCCCTTCAGCAGTCCTTCCCATATAGAGCTGTGTGTCCTAGTACCTGTAATACCACAAGTGTACTTTTTTGGGGGGGCTGCTGGATGGGAGTATTTAAAAATGACTCCCATGTGCCCTATTCCATGGACCAGACAGGCGGCCACTCCCATCCTTGTCCCACTCATGGTCGGTCTAGGTATTGCCGGTTCTACCACAGTGGGAACCTCTGTATTAATCCTGGGGGACGCAAAGTACAAGAGTTTAAGTGCTGCCATAAATCGGGCACCTAGAAAATTCAATCAGTAGATTAGAAACTCAGGTCGATTCTCTAGCTGAAGTTGTATTACAAAACAGAAGTAGGTTAGACCTTCTCTTCATGAAGGAAGGAGGTCTATGTGCTGCATTAGGGGAAAATTGTTGTTGTTATGCAAATCAGTCAGGAATAATCCGTGAGACTTTAGCTCTAGTAAGGAAGAACATTAAAGAAAGAAAAGGATCTAAGTCAGGAACAAAACTGGTTTCAGTCTATGTTCTCATGGTTGCCCTGGTTGACCACCCTCTTATCGGCCTTAGCAGGTCCAGTGATATTAATCCTATTAGCCCTCCTATTGGCCAATGGGCTAATGCATTATATTCAAAACCGTATAGGAGCCATCAAGTTACTGCTTCTCTGCCAACAATATACGTCATTACCCCTAGACCAGGATGAGTCAAGGATTTGACCATGTGGCTAAAACTAGTGGGGAATGAGACAGCTCGACTGACTCCATTTTGTAAAACCCACGCCATCTTAGGTTAAATGACTAAGCAAATGGGAAGTTCCCAGAAGAAAAAAAAACCCCTATAGTTCTCAGAATGTGACCTCTAGGTAAATACCAATGTGACCTCTAGGCAAATACCAGATCTCCTGATTCCAGGGATAGAGAACCCTTGTAACTGCCAGATTTAATGTCTGTAATTGTTTTGCTCAACCCCACCTGCAGCTAATGCAATTCTGTGATTTGGGCTATTTGAACCTCTTTTCACCTGATGAACGGGGCTGCCTCCTGTTTAGGAGAGACAGCTCACAGCCATGAATAAGTGACTCTTTGATTTGGACACGAGCTTTGAGTGGTCTCTCTCAGCGGCTCCCCTACAACAAATGGGCCAAGGTGTGATAACATGCCCTAAAAATAATTTTTTAGCCTCATTTTCTACCCTAAGACTAAGGATCTCCTGCCTTTTGGCCACATAGCTATGCTAATGACCTCCTGACCTTTGGCTGACAAAGCCCACGAAACTGGTTCCCGCCCCTGGGCTCAGCCCACGCCCCTAGACCTACCCCCTGCTTCTAAATAAGGAAAAATTTACTATGAATGGTTGATTTAAAGCATACCCCGTGAACTCTGCTTCTGCTCTCTATAAAAGGAAACTGTGAGTGGAACTAGGGGCTGCCATTTTTCTGTCTTGCTGGAGAGAGGTAGCTCCGCGGTAATGAAATGCCTCCTGCCTTAACTGAGTCGGGGTCTCGAATTTTCTGTTCCTTGCCCGTTGTTCAACAAAGGCACACTGGGGATTCCAGAGGGCTGAGGAGTCATCCTCTGTGAACTTAATCAGCCGCTGAGTTTTTTTCTGGAAAGCAGCTCATGCAAAAGTGCTCTGCTTTGGAAGTGTGACCTTGCCTTCCCCTCTCCCCTAGTTCTGTTTCTAGGCTTGTCAGGCTACCTAATTCATCTCCAGATGCCCACAAGTTGCGATGGGGGCCTCCTGTCATCAGACACAGTGTGCTAATCCTTGCAAAGGGACAGGCCCTGATGACAATTGAGAGAGCCACACTGGGGAGAAAAAACCAATCAGCAAATGCAAGCATTCAGCCAATTGGGGACTCTGTTTCATATCTTGAATTCATAAAGTGGCATTCCGACAGGCATGGTGGTACACACCTGTAATCCCAGTACTTGGGAGGCTGAGCCAGGAAGATCTCAGGTTCTAGGACAGCCTCAGCAACATAGTGAGACTCTCAGCGACCTAGTGAGACCCTGTTTCACATTCAATAAATAAAAAGGGCTGGGTGGGTGGAGCTCGGAGGTAAAAGGCCCCTGGGTTCAATGCCCAGTAACACACACACACACACACACACACACACACACACACACACATACACACACAGCATTCCAGTTTCTAGATGGGTTGTCATCCTGTGGGTCTGATTAGCAGGAATCATTTCTCCAGAGACGGGTTACATCTGGGGCATTGACAAGACCTCACCCCTGGACTCCTGGGCAGAGAGAACAGCCTGGCCAAAGTCACCTCCCAAGGAACGCCGCCCCTTTCTAGGATTGGGGGGTTTATGCAGCCTGCAGCTTTCAAAGATGTTCCACATGCTGAGGACCAAAGGGGTCGTCGTAGGACAGCCACCCAGCAGTGAGCAAGAGATGCGTAAGGGAAGAGAGAAGAGAGGATGGAGGGAAGCCTGACAAAGAAGAGGAGTGACGAGTCAGGGAGGCGAGAGACCAAGTAGAGCGGTGGGACAGGCGCCGACAGGAGGGCAGAGGGAGAGGGTGTGGGGGCAGGAGGGGCGCCTTCAGACCCCAGGGGATCAGCCAGGATGAGAGGCGCAGCTTGGCCTGAGGGCAAGAGGTGGCCCTGGCTCTGCCCTAGCGGCAGTCTGCAGGGACAGTGGGACGCACAGTGTGAGGACTATGCTGAGCCCTTACCCCTGGGAGGGGCTGGCTGTGGGTGGGGCCCTGCGGGGTTCTGGGCACAAGAAAGCTCTGGAACTGAGGACTCTGAGCCCTGTGTGCCCCGTTTGAACGTCCCTTGGTTAGCTGCTGCCCGGGTCTCGCTCTGGTGGTGTGGGCCTGTGGAAGGTTGAGACCCCTCACAGAGGACCCCTCCTGCCTCTGCTGGGTCACCATGGAGCCCGAGCTCTCCTCCGACTGCTCTCCTCCCAGCAGACAGGAGCAGGGACAGCTTGTCACTCCTCGTCCCCTCCTTGTTCCCCACCCAGTTCTCAGCGGCCAGGACTGAAACTGTATCTGAGACATCTTCTTACTTCCTTGTTTCTCTTGGCAGCCGGGTCCCTGCTGTCGCATCCCCAAACACCCATTGTGCCAGTGCCTTTCGGAATTGGTCAGAGACCCACCCAGGCAGACTCTAAGTCTGACGATGTCACAGGCGGAAGGGACTGTTCAGGCCAACCCCATTTCAAAGAAAAGGAAACCAAGCTGATGAGTAGAACAGCTGCCCAAGGTCACACAGCAGTGAGACCGGCTGGGTTCAGGGATCTCTGTGACCCCCCTGAACCAAAGCGGCGCCCCATAGAGAGCCCCTGGGATAAAATCTAGATGCCATCTAGCCTCCTGCCTCCACGCAGTGGGTGACGGCAGGGTGGTTGCTGCCCCAGGACCTCCGAGGTGTGCAAGACCCCAGCCTGGCCAGGCTGCGCTCCCTCCTGGTCCCAGCTCCACCGGCAGGCTGCTCTGCCTTCACAAGGGCTGTCGCCCCTCCAGCCTCTGTGTCCTCAGCGGGGAAAGGGGAGCAGTCCCAGCTTCTTCCTCACAGTGGTGTTGAGAAGCCAGATTGAGAGTGTGTTAAAAGCGCTCACGGAGGGGACTGAGGCCTCTGCAGAGGGATGGAGGAGAGGAAGTCCACTCCGCTGGCCCCCGCCGTCCCAGCACCTCTGAGTGTGGCTGGTGCTCTTCCTCTGTCTGCAAAGTCCTTCCTCCGTCCCCAGGTGCGCCCATCGGTAGAGGGCTCCATGTGCCCAACGCCTTTTAGGAAGAGGCAGGGCCCCCTTGGTTTTGGAATTACAGCTGGGTTCAAATCCTGACTCTGCCACCCTGCCACATGGCCTTGGCCTCGTCCTTCCCCTCCTCCTAGGAAAAGCCCCAGATCTTTGAGATGACCCATAAGGGTGGAACACTACACTCGCATTCCTAGTAGCGTCCTCCTGCCTCTGCCACTTGAAGAAATAGGTCCAAGTAGCCGGGCGTGCCGGTGCGTGCCTGTAATCCCAATACTTGGAAGGCTGAGACAGAAGGATAGCAGGTTAGAGGACAGCCTCAGCAATGTAGTGAGACTCTCAGCAACCTAAGTTGCAGAGGGCCTCACTAAGTAGCTGAGGCTGGCTGCAAACTTGCGATCCTCCTGTCTTAGCCTCCCAAGTACTGGGATTACAAGCGTGCACCACCACGCCCAGCTAGCTCACATATTTATGACTTTTAAAATTAATTTTTTATTGGTACATTGTAATTGTACATGATAGTGAGATTCATAGTGATACATTAAAAAATGCACATGATGTCACTTGGTCTGTTTCCCTCCCCACGTGCCCCTCCTCCCTCCACGTACATGACAGTAGATTCATGGAGACATTCATATATGCGCATAACAGTATTGGTCTGTTTCCTTGCCTACCTTCCCCTTTCCCTCCCCTCCTCCCTCCCCCAGCTCCTTCCACTCCTCTACTGATCTCTCTCCTCATTTCATGAGGCCCCTTTTCTTTCCTATTTTCTCTCTAGCTTCCACATAGAACATCATACTGTATGAGATCAGCCAGACTTGATTCTGTGTGTGTAGAGAATACTTAAAATCTCTCTTTAGCAATTTTCAAGTATACAGTATGTTGTTATTAACCATAGTCACCATTACATACAATAGCTCTCTTGAACTTATTCCTCCTATCTAACTGAAATCTCATGTCTTTTGGCCAACATCTTCTTAATCCTCCCACCCACCCGCCTCAGCCTCTAGTGACTACCATTCTACTGTCTATTTCTATGAGTTTGATGTGTTTAGATTCTGTGCCTGGCTTACTTCATTTATAGTCCTCAGATTCATCCATGTTGTCACAAATGATTTCATTTCCTTTGGATATATGCCAAGGAGTGGGATTGCTGGATCACACTGTAGTTCTATTTTTCTTTTTTTGAGGAACCTCCATATTGTTTTCCATAGTGGTAGTATGTTATGGTTAGATACAGAATGTCCCCTGAAGAGCTCATGTATTAATGTTCAGAGTTGATATAATTAAGTCATGGGGTTGTAATCTCATCAGTAGATAAAGTCACTGTAATGGATTTACTGGGCAGTAACCTAGACAAATGGGGTGTGGTGAAGAAGGTGGGTCCTTGGGGGTGTGGCCTTAGGGATTGTGCTTTTGTCTTTGAATCCCCTTGCTTGCTTTCTCTCTGCTTCTGGCCTCCATGGTGTGAGAGCAGAGCCCTTGCTCTCTCTTTCTCTCTGCTTCCCACTGACATGCCCTGAGCTCTGCAGACCCCGGCCTCACATGAACTGAACCCGAAATCCCCAAAAGACTTTGAGCAACTTCCTCTAAGTTGTGTGGTC
This sequence comes from Glis glis, assembly GCA_004027185.1. NCBI lineage: Eukaryota > Metazoa > Chordata > Mammalia > Rodentia > Gliridae > Glis > Glis glis. The sequence continues at coordinate 21,681 of PVJS01025195.1, forward strand.
AGTTGTTTTGGATTATAGCAGTAAGAATGTTGGCCAAAACACCATTCTGAATTTACATTCTTACCAAGAGTATACATGTGTTCCCTTTCCTCTACATCCTTGTCAACCCTTATCTTTCATCTTTTCAAGAATAGCCATTCTAATGGGCGCAAGGTCAAATCTCACTGTGGTTTTAATTTTCATTTCCCTGATGATTAGTGATCCACATTTTCAAATGCCTTTTGGCCATTTGTATGCCTTCCTTTGAGAATGCCTATTCAGTTTCTTTGCCCATTTAAAATGAGGTGTTTTCTTAATATTGAGTTGAGTTCCTCATGTATTTTGGACATTAAGACCTTATCAGATGTCTGGCTTGCCACTCTTCTCCCACTCCATAGGCTGTCTCTTCACTCTGTTGATGTTTCCTTTGCTGTGCAGAAGCTTTTTAGTCAATGCCATCCATTTGTTTAGTGTTACTTTTGTTGCCTATGCTTTGGGGTAACATCCAAAAAATCCATTCCCCAACCAAGATCATGGATCCTTACCCCTATGTTTTCTCCTAGTAGTTTTATGATTTCATGTCTTTTTTTTTACCAAACTGTAAATTTTTTTATTAACAGGCATTATAAGCAGATAATATTAATCTTATTTAAAAACCATCAGTGCCATACCGGTGAATATACAGCTCATGAATAACTTAAAAAGTATTTCCCATTTTAAAAGGCAACACACAGCATACAAAAACCTAAACAAAGAAGCTATAATATGGATCCATGATTGATGTGTCTAAAATTATATATACAGTGCATAATTAACATTAATTATGTGATCAGCACATTTTTCTGTATGATTTCCTTCATGCTTCACTTTCCCCAGAAACTGAATTCTGAACTTCTTCTTCTTTATTTTATTAGTGCATTGCAATCATACATCTTAAAGGATTTCAGGGTAGTTGACATATACATGCACTCATCGGTCAATTAGCCCTCCCCAATTCCCACTCCCCCTGCCTCCCCCTCCCTCCTTCCTGTTTTCAGCATAGTAGTTGACTTTGAGATCTTTGTGTAAGTCCATCCTGTGCTCCAGTTTGTTTCCCTCTCCCTCCCTCCCGTCTCCCCCAGTTAGTTCACCTTCTTCACTCATCTGAGGTTTTCTCTCTTTGTCTGTGGTCCCTCCTGTGCAGGGTCGTGGCTCATTGTCCCCTGACCTCAGCACTGGGGTACTATGGGGCGGGGCTGGGGGCTCCCCCACCCCACATTCCCAGTGCCGGGGTAAGGGGTTCTCTGGGGTGGGGCCAAAGGCTCACCCGCTCCATGTCTCCAGCGCCAAGGGGGAGGGGTTCTCTGGGGCGGGGCCAAGGGCTCACCCGCCCTGCATCCCCAGTGCCGGGGGTCTCCGGGGGCGGGGTCAGGGGCTCACCTGCCCCATGTCCCCAGAGCTGGGGGTCTTTGGGGCGGAGCCCAGGGTTCTCCCGCCCCGCGTCTCCAGCACTGGGAGAGGGTCTCCAGGTCCGGGGCCAAGGCCTCACCCACCCTGTGTCCCCAGTGCCGGGGGGAGGGGTTCTCCAGGGGCAGGGCCAAGGGCTCACCCGCCCCGTGTCCCCAGAGCTGGGGGGAGGGATTCTCTGGGAGCGGGGCCGAGGGCTCACCCGGACCGCATCCCCAGTGCCAGGGTTTTTTTCTGGGGGCGGGACCAGGGGCTCCCCCTCCCCACGTCCCCAGTGCCAGGGTGAGGGGTTCTCCGGGGGTGGGGCCAAGGGCTCACCCGTCCCGAATCACCAGCGCCGGGGGGTCTTCAGGGCAGGGCCTAGGGCTCACCCGCTCTGCTTCCCCAGCACTGGGGGTCTTTGGGGGCGGGACCCAGGGCTCTCCGGGCTTACCTGCCTCATGTCCCCAGTCCCGGGGGAGGGGTTCTCTGGGAGTGGGGCTGAGGGCTCACCTGCCCTGCATCTCCAGTACTGGGGGGAGGGGTTCTCTGGGAGCAGGGCCAAGGGCTCACCCACCCCGTGTCCCCAGCACCGGGGTGAGGGGTTCCCTGAGGGTGGGGGCCGAGGGCTCACCCGCCCCACATCCCCAGAGCTGGGGGGTGTCTCCAGGGTCGGGGCCGAGGCCCACTCAACCTGTGTCCTCAGTGCCGGGGGGAGGGGTTCTCTGGGGGCGGGGCTGAGGGTTTGCCCGCCCCACATCGCCAGCACCAGGGAGTCTCCGGGAGCGGGACCAAGGGCTCACCCACCCCGCGTCCCCAGCTCCAGGAGGAGGGGTTCTCCGGGGGTGGGGCCAAGGGCTTACCCACCCCTCGTTGACAGCACCAGGGGGAGGGGTTCTCTGAGGGTGGGGCCGAGGGCTCACCCGCCCCATGTCCCCAGTGCTGGGGGGTCTTCGGGGGGGTGGGGTTCTCTGGGGGCAGGGCCAAGGGCTCGCCCTTCTCGCATCCCCAGCGCTGGGGGGAGGGGTTCTCCAGGGGTGGGGCCAAAGACTCACCCGCCCCGCATCCCCAGCACTGGGGGTCTCTGGGGGCGGGGCCAAGGGCTCACCTGCTCCGCGTCCCCAGTGCTGGGAGTCTCTGGGGGTGGGGCAAATGTTTGCCCACCCTGCATCCCCAGTGCCGGAGGGGGTCTCTGGGGGCGGGGCCGGGGGTGACCCACCCATGTTCTCTGTGCTGGGCTGCTGGGGAGGGGGCCATGTCTTGTCTACATATGTCCTCAGTTCTGGGGTGTTCCAGGATGGTGTTGGGCTGCTTATGGGGGATGTGGCTTACTGGCTCCTGTTCTCAGAGTTGGGCTGCTCCTGTGTATGGCCACCTCTTCTTTGTCTCTCCTCATTGCACTTGTTGCAGGGGCAGAGGCTCACAGCCCACCCCTTAAAACCATCATCGTTGTAGGTGCAGGTTTGGATTGATTAGGGGTTCATCATGTTCCGGAGTTGGTCGGTTTCAATGGTGGTCTATAGTTGCTGGTTTCGCAACGATCTGCTGTCTCTTTGCTTTTGGTCTCCGGGAGTTGTGGTGTAGGTGTGGCCCCGCATTTTCCTTGCTGAGCTGTTCCAGGGGGCCATGCTGTGTTCATCCAGGTCTTCAGTGCTGTGATATTCCAGGGGGCCATGTTTCACCCGCTCTTTTTTTCTTGGTGTTGGGGTGCTCCTATGCCTGGTCGCCTCATCCATGTCTCTCCGCATCACTTTCTTTGTGGGGGCTGAGGTTCACGTCCCACCCTTTGCAGTCGCTGCCGTTGTAGGTGTGGATTTTGTTCAACTTGGGCTTCATCATGCTTTCAATGGTGGACTATAATCTTTGGTTTCACAAGAATCAGCCGTTTCTTTGCTGGAGGATTCCGGGGGCCGTGGTGCTGTGGTGGCTCAGCCAAGATGGCACCTTTGTCTCGGCTCTCTGCTTACTAGGTGAGATGCTTTGAGCTCCCTACCGCCCTCCGCTCCTTCCACTGACTCACAGTCCTCTGCACTTTGGCTCATTTTTTTGTTGAGTTTTGGCTGTCCTGCTTTTCTTGTCAAGAAGCAGTCTTCCTGCCATGTGGGCTCTGACTGTGGGAGCGCCAGCGACACGCTGCCTCTCTCCTTCCCATCATCTCGGTTCTCCCCTGTAAGGCTTCCTCGGCTCTGGCCAGCTCCTCTTCCTTCTGTGCCAACTGGACCCTGAGCTCCGTGGCCGAGAGGACCTCAGTAGCCTTGCTGCCCTGAGACTCCTCCATGTCCTTGGCCAACATCTCCTTCATCTGCTTCCTGGAGCCAGGACATCTCTTCCCACAGGAGCACGGGCTGGCCACAATCGCCATCTGCTGGAGCTGGGGGTGCCCCGGCGTGGGGCCGATCACTGGGCCCTGCTGCATCTGCACACAGTTCTCAGGCTGCGGGCTGGTGGTCGAGTGGGCCCTGCCCAACCATTTTTAAAAGTGGTTGAAAGACCTCTGGGCACCAGGGTGTGGGCAGGAGAGGGTGCTGGGGAGCGGTGAGCTGTCTCCGTGCTGGGTTCAGCAGCAGCCAGTGCATGGAGCTCTGCATCCGTGGCCACAGCAGCGCCTTCCTCCTCATCCTCTTCGTGGGCTCCGAGCCAGGATGCAGCTACCACCCCAGCCCCACTGCTCTCCGCTCCCTACTTTTCTTGTTAAGAGGCAGTTTTCCCACCAGCCAAGTTCCGAATTTCGGAGTGCCGGCAACACGCTTCCTCCTTTCATCTCACTCACCTGTGTTCTGTGGATCTGGTTCGACGTGGATTTCATCATAGTCCAATGTCGACTGCTTTCTATGGTGGACTATAATCACTGGTTTTTCAAGAATCAGCTGTTTCTTTGCTGGAGGATTCTGGGAGCCGTGGTGCTGGCGTGGCTCAGCCAAGATGGCGCCTTTGTCTCCACTCTCTGCTTACCAGGTGAAATGCTTGCAGAGAGGTGGCTCCGCGACGCTGGGCCCGGCCGAGCTGAGCAGCCCCAGAGCGAGGAAGCAGAGCAGCCCCCAGCGGGCCGGCATTGCTGCGGCTGCCTCCCGCGCCGGCCTGTCTGCAGCGCTGCTTGCTGGCTCCCTCAGGGCAGCCGGCCTGCGGACGATTTCATGTCTTATGTTTAAGTCTTTAATCTATTTAGAGTTGGTTTTTGTATATGGTATGAGATGACAGCCTCATTTCATTCTCCATGTGTATGTCCAGTTTCCCCAGCACATTTATTAAAGAGATTCTCCTTTCCATATTGTGTGTTTTTGGCAGCTTTCTTAAAAGTCAATTGACCAAAAATGTGTGGATTTGTTTCTGGGGTCTTTATTTTGTTCCATTGGTCTACGTGTCTGTTTTATACTAGTGCTGTGCTATTTTGATTACTGTAGTTAGTAGATTTTGAAAAAGAGAGGTAATATACTAAAATGCCAAACAGTGAATACTCAACAAACTGGTAATTTTATTTAGGAAAAACCAGCAAAAAGGTCAAGATAAATGAGGCGCCCAGGATGAAAGGGCCTGGCATAGAGCTCACAGTTACTAACAAGTCAACTCCTCCTGGTCCGTGGTTCCAGTTCATTCTGCCACCTGTGCATGAGGTGGCACAGGTACTGGCCTCCAGGAGACCAGCAGCCCCCAGGCAGGGTGCCAGGGAGGGAGCAGAGGCTTGTGTGGCCCTGGGTGTCCTCTGGAGAGACACACCTTGCCCGGGAGCCACCAGAGGAGCTGGGGCGGGTGACAGGCAGTGCCCTGATGCAGAGGCCGGCTTCTCTCCACGTCAGGCCCGGGGTGAGTACAAGTGGAGCTGGCCCTCAGGCAGCCCAACATGGCTCAGTCATGACAGGTGACCTGGGCCAACTCACCTTGCTCCATCCAATCAGGGCCTCCCCAAGGCAGGGGCTAGGCCTTCTTGTTTTGGGGGTGTCCCTCTTATACCCTGCACAGTGCTGGCCACAGGGCAGGTGCCCACTTAATAATCATCAAATGAATCTACGGATTCATTAATAAGTAAAATGGCTATGGTACAGTGGCCTCAGTCCAGGGGTGGGGGTCATCTTGTTAGGTTGCGGGTTCAAGTGTTCGAAGTGAGAGACCATTTCCACCAATCGATAATGCAAAAGCAAAGGAACTTTATTAACTAGCTCGAGCTAGGGTCCGAGTCTCATCCAGCACAGTGGAGTCTTGACCTCGACCCCACCCCGAGCTCTAGATTACTCAGGCTTTTATACATTTTGGTTACATACACAGTTGGCAACAGTTAGGGGTATTTGGAGTTCACTGATTGGCTCGTCACACCTGAGGAACTTAGGGACTTTTCACCATTGTTCTGATAGGCCCCACCGGGTGGTAGTTTCTGTGGGAACACTTCTTGGACCTATTGGTTTTAGGCCCTACCATTGTTCTGAAAGGCTCCATCAAGCGATGGTTTCTGTGGGAACATCTCTTAGTTTGGTTTCTGAGAAACAGAAACTTGGGCCTCGCCTAGTTCCTTCAGAAGCACAGCCTGTCATGGCTGCTCTTCGGCCTCACAATCTTTTAGCGGACTATGTGGCCTCTAGGTGGGGATGATGTCTTCAGAAGAGGCAGTGAAAAGCAAAGGCTCAAAACCTGGTGGTAGAAGGTGGTTAAGGAGCTGGGGAGGGGGGATGACAGTGGACTGGGGTGACCTGGTGGCTGTCTTCAGAAATCAAAAGTGCTGTCCTAGCAGGGAAGCAGTGGGGGGTTGGCTGGGAATGATGAAGATTGTTAAACATAAAGAAAAATGTCTAATAGTTGGTACTGTCAAAAACCATAAAGGAAGAGAGTTCTCTAGTTCCCTGTCAATGGAAAGGCTTCCTGTTAACATTTTGGTACATTTCACTCCAGGCTTTTAAAATGTTATATAGCTTTTAAGCCGGGCGTGGTGGCGCATGCTTGTAATCCCAGTACTTTGGGAGGCGGAGATCAGAGGATCTGGGTTCGCGGCCAGCCTCAGCTCTCTCTCTCTCTCTTTCTCTCTCTCTCTCTCTGTCTCTCTCCCTGTCTCTCTCTCTCTCTCTCTCTCTCTCTCTCTCTCTCTCTCTCCC
>PVJS01025196.1:0-28062 GCA_004027185.1 Glis glis
ATTTTTGAAACCGGGTCTCACGAAGTTGCGGAGGGCCTCACTAGGTAGAGAGAGAGAGAGAGAGAAAGATTGAGAGAGAGAGAGAGAGAGAGGAGAGAGAGATAGATCGACTGATCGATCGATCGTGCGCGCGCATGCATGCTGAGGTTGGCCGCGAACCCAGATCCTCTGGTCTCCGCCTCCCAAAGTACTGGGATTACAAGCGTGCGCCACCACGCCCGGCTATTTTTATCTTTTAATTGCAGTGGTTTAATCCGTTTTCATTTTATTTAATTATTAATATATTACATGTGTTACAAACAACATTGTCATATAGTTTAAAATGTTCAAAGAGCTAAGATATATGAAAGTAGTAACACAAAACATGGGAAAGTATTAAATGGAGTTTTAAAGTCTCTTTTAATCAGTAAGATTCTCCCTCTATCTCTCTCTCTACAATTATTTTTTTAAGGAATTGTATTATCATGTCCCTAAAGTGTAGTTTAACATTCCTTTGTTTGTTGTTGTGGTTGTTGTTTTTCCTACAGATTGGTAGTTGGAGCTGGAAGTTTGATCAGATTCTGCTTTAGGATTCTTTGTTTTTTTCCCCATCATAAAGTACATAATGTCTGGTTGATTTTAATTGATAACATTTAGTCAGTAACATTTTTAATAACAGTAAAATAAGACCTTGTAGTCTTAGCATCCTAACATTTATAGTAAGTCTTTTTATTTAAAAATACCTCATCTTCTAGTGACTCATATGTGTTAGAAATTTTATAGGGAAAGCTATATTATTATTTAATATTATTTTCCCCAATTTTATTGAGACCAGTTGTTTGTGATTTGAGCCAGCATTGATTGAGTTCTAATTTACAATGAAGGCACACAGGACTCTTTTCCTTTTTATTGCCCCATATTTAAACCCATACCAGACAACATACAAAAAGAACCAAGGACTCAGTCAAAGAAAGCATGGTGTGTAGTTAAGCAGCTCTTTCCTCTACTGTAGTATTAGATTCCTTTTCTTAGTTACTACTTTTTAGGAACTCTTAGCCTTCTCACTTTTTTCTTTCCAGTTCCTGTGTTCACCCATGAAACCAGTGCATAAAGACAATCAGCTCATGACATGAAATTTATAATAATACTAACCCAACAACATCATTGATTTCTTCTATTCACTTATAAACTAACTTCACATATCATTTTTGCTAGGTACCAAAGTGGTAGCTCATAACAGATTGTCTAATCCTTGGAATAATTCTGAAAAGGGTATATCCTCCCTTTATGGATGAGGGCAGCAGTGACTCAAAAAATTTAAAATAATTTTCCACATAGCTGAAAGTAACAGTATTAATGTGAAACTTTGTTTATCTAGTTTAAAGTCTGTAATATTTCTATAGTGAGCCATTTTCAAGACCCTCCAGTAGAATATTCTGATGGTCTGGGATTCTAGACTTTTTTCCTACTGTAACCTTGATTTTCTATTTCATATACTTTAAACTCCCAAAAAATTTCTATATGGAAACCTACCTAAACATAGTAGGTCTGTTGTGAAAATATTACTAAACTTAGCAGATCTAGCTTTGTTTGCATAAAATAATGAATTTATTTCAGCTTTTGCTGCGTCATTATAGTTGAGTAGCTAAATAGTACTTACATTAACTATTGAATTAAAGTGGAATATCTTCTCTTTTTCTCATGTTAAACTCTAGTTCCTCATCCTCAATATGAATGTGTTTCCTAAATCACATGCTAGACAAGTTTTCTTCGCCATATACTCTAGCCTACTTAGACTGTGCCATGCCAACAAAATAGGTTTCCTCTAAATCGGGTGGAAAAACTCCTTCATAAAAATCAGTTTTTCTTTTTATCCAGTTCATAAAATATTTTTCTCAAGAGTCAGTTTCAATTAGAAATGTCCTAATGTTCTTAAATATCAACTGTTGGAAATATATGTTTTCTTTCCTAAAATAAATTGATAATCTATTTTAGAGTGATGAAAATGAACAAGAACAACAATCAGACACAGAAGAGGGGTCCAATAAAAAAGAAACTCAGGTAAATAGCATCACTTTTTGTATTGAGTAATCATATTTCAAGGATTTACTAGCCTTTAATTGTGTTTTATTATATTAATTCATGCAAAACAGTTCTTGCACACTGTACCTACCTGCTGGGGATACAATATCAGTGGTTGCCTGGGAATGAGGGGTGTAAGGATTGAATAGGGACAGACAGTATATTAGAGGTAATGGAAATATCCTACATCTTGATTGTAGTTGTATTGTTATGGATGTACAGCAATTGTCAAAACTCACCAAATTATATACTCTTAAGTGGATGTAGTTTATTGTAATTTAACCTTCAGAGTTGAAAAAGGAATAGTACCAAAGGAAAATACTTAAAGGATACTCATAAATAGTGTAAATCCAGAAGGAATAGGCTCAGATTTTATTTCTGTAAAGGACAAAGTTATGTTCTGGAGAAAATAGGCCTCTAACCTTCTTCAGAGAACTTTTATATTCAGAGTCACAAGTGGTATTCCCAACAGTCTTCTAAAAAGACATTTTTCCCCATCAGTAGTGATGGAAGACTTAAGGCGATTTTGAATGATATAAGGTTGCACAGTTAACAAGCAGTGAAAGATTCTTCCCCTTCCCCATTCCCTATGGTTTGTGCAGAAAGAGAAAATACTTTAAAGAGTTTTGTTCACATTGAGCTATACAACATGAGTTAGCGCTATCTAGCCTGAAATACCATTCTAGTTCTGATAATGTTACTATTTTGACTTGAGGTTCCTTCCTTTTAGTCAGCAAAGAAGGATTTACAGTGAAGTGACCAAATGCTGCCTGCTTATGCCACATGACCAGAGACATTGCTATTAGGGTCAAGTGTGCCTGTTTGGGCCCAGAAAATACTTTACCTTTACATGGCCAGATAGACAAATTGAGAAGTGAATTAGTACTTAGGGTAAATTATTGCAGGGCTAAAGCTTTGTCACTTAAACTCTTCCGCTATCAGTTGTTAGTACTCCCCCAATTCATCTATGTCCTTTCTTTATTATATTCTGTCAACCAATTGATCTATCATTTTCCTTTCCCAGTGGTACCCTATGAATTCCCATCTTTCAAAGAAAACAAATGAGCTAGGCATGGTAGCACATGCCTGTAATCCCAGGACTTGGGAGGTTGAGACAGGAGGATCACAGGTTTGTCGTCAGTCTCAGCAACTTAAGCAACTTAGTGAGACCCTCCGCAACAGAGTGAAACCCTGTTTCACAATTAAAATAAATATAAGCTGGGCGTGGTGGCGCACGCTTGTAATCCCAGTACTTGGGAGGCTGAGACAGGAGAATCGCAGGTTCACGGCCAGCCTCAGCTACTTAGTGAGACCCTATTTCAAAATAAAGAATAAAAGATAGGGCTGGGGGTGTAGCTCAGAGGTAGAATACCCGTGAATTTAATCCCCAGTACCGCAAAAAATAAAATAAAATAAAATAATAAAATAAAATAATAGGACTGGGGATGTAGCTCAGAGATAGAAAGCCTCTTGGTTCAATCCCCAGTACCACCACCAAAAAAAAGTAAATAAAATAAACAAATAAGAGGAAGGAAATTAGTAAAACATCCCCAGCTGACACTCACTCCTTATTGATAAAGATAAATCTGCAGGATGTTTATAGCAGCATTGCCTATAAAGCAAAAACTTGAAGACACCTTAAATGTCTGTTGTTAGAAAGTAAATAAAATGTATGTATATAGAACAGTATTTTGTGTATTCACATAAATATTAGGTGTACAAAAAAGATTAACAGTGGTTGTTGAGGGGATGAGAAATTTTAGAGAAACTTTGTATACTATATGCTTTTATATGAGCTTATGGTAATAGTAATCAGAAAAATTAAGAAGATATTTTTACTTTGGGAAAAACTGTAAAATATAGGGAACAAGGACGTGCTAGGTGAATAAGCAAGACACAAAAAGTTTCAGGGTTGCAGGTGAAAAAGTTCTAGAGATCTATTGCACAACAATGTGACTATAGTTCACAGCACTGATCTGTACTGTTAAAAATGATTTAAATAGTAAATTTTATGTTACATTTTTGCCACACTTTAAACTTTTTTTAAAAAGTATCAATGATGACAACCATGATTTTTTAAAACAAAGAAATGGAATATGAGTGATTTCTATGACTTCTGGAGTTTTAATTTTAATAAGTGAACTAAAGTACAAACTTATGTGAAATGGGATATCTTCACTTTATATGTACACGCTTTAGTTTGTGCCTAGATTTATCTTTATGTACTTCATTTACATGCTTGGAATAAGTTTCGAGAAGTGGAAGAGTTAAATTGAAAGGCCCATTTTCTTAAGGCTACTAATGTATATTATTAAATTGAGCTCCAAAAAACCTCAACTTCTTACAGTTTCAAAACTATATGAGCATATGAATTTCACAGTAATCATACCAAATACAGACAGTAGTTTGTACTGAATTTAATTGATACCTTGAAACTTTAAATTTGTTCTTTAAAACTATTGTTACAAAGCTAAAGAATAAATAAATCAAAATAAAACATTACATTCTTTAAATTGCAAGGAGCAAGGGCAAAATTGATTTGCAGAGGAAATCTATACAGACTTTGGTAAAACATTTTTAGTCTGAAATAGACCTAAAACAGTACTAATGGAACTCAGTAATTTTATAGTGCATTTAACAATTAATATAGTGGGAAATTCTAAATATCTGAACTCAGGAATCTAACCAGACCATTTCTAAATAGGTACTTTACAGAAAATTGTAGATTCTGTGAGTTTTTCAGTAAAAAGAGAAAAAACTAAAGATCCTCAAAAATCTACTTTGTTTCCCATTAAGACTACCTTACCCGTTTATTTTTTTATACTTTTATTGGAACATTATAATAGTCTCACATCGTAATATAGTTAGTTCATAGTGAGAGTAACATACCCTTTTAATTATTTCACTTTTCTTTTTTTTTTTTGTGGTACTGGGGATTGAGCCCCAAGGCATTCAACCTCTGAGCTACACCCCCAGCCCTATTTTATTTTTTGTTTTGAAACAGGGTCTCCCTAAGTTGCTGAGGCTGGCCACTAATCTGTGATTCTCCTGTCTCAGCCTCCCAGGTACTGGGATTACAGGTATACACACCATCACGCCTGGTTTATTTCGCCATTTTGATAAGAAAAGTTACAGAAACTTTAGTGTAGCATACCACTTGTTTGAGAAAATTAACTTAATCTTAATTTCCTATTTCCCTAATTTTCTTAAACCTTAAAAGTATATATAGCTATATTTCCAGAAATTGATTTTAAAACAGAGCATGTATGCTGTTATTCATAAAATACTTCAGGTATTCATTTGTTTGCCTCTTACATTATTGCCTCAAAAACAAAAATGAGTAAAACGGTTGCTTTGAGATATCACATAGTAAACTTGACATAATTTCTTAATGTAAATATATCACTTTCTCCTGCTGAGTGAGTGTAAGAAGTGGCTATGTTTCTTAGTCTCTGGTTCCTTTTTTTTCTAGTTAAAAAATAACACATGGTAGTTTTTATAGGAAATCACAAAAGATACATTTCCAAATGTAATTGTATGGTGTTGTGCATGTAAAGATACAGTGATTCTGTATTCTATAATTTCTTTATAAAAAAACTACCACATTAAAATTAAAGCATATTTAGTGAGTAGATAAGTTAAATGGTATGAAACATTATTAATGTTACTTTAAGTTTACTTGATCATTTATCAGTTAATAGTCTAACAGAATGAAAACATAAAATTTAGTATGCCTCTTTTTTTCTTTTTAGATGGATTCCATTTCTAGGTATGTTTTACTTTTTTTACTGATTTGTTTCCTCAATTTTATATTTGCTAAAAATGTGTTGTTAGATATTTATGGATTTTGTAAGTTTATAGAATTAATTGGGTAATAAAAATCTATAGAAATTTAAATGACTTACCAGTTTTGTTAAAGGCTTTGCTTTTAAAAAGTTCACTGGTTATAGTAAGTGACTATGAAAGATTTTTCCCAAACCTCTACAAAAAGTGATACTTTTTCCAATGTTTATGAAGTTACATCATCGTTGACTCTTCTCATTAACATCAGGGACTGATGAAATCCAAAAGTCTAGAAATTTATTTGATTAGATATTTAGCATCTTCTTCCTTATTTCTGCTTTAGATAAAAGAAAATGGATGATGTATGTTTTGTGGGTTTGGTTGGCTGGTTGGTTGGTTTTGTGGATTGAACCCAAGGGCATTCTACCTTCAAGCCACAACCCCAACCCTATTTTATTTTTTATTTTGAAATAGGGTCTTGCTAAGTTGCTGAGGGTCTCACTAAATTCCTGAAACTGTGACCCTCCTGTCTCAGCTTCCCAGCCTCCCAAGGACTGGGATTACAAGATTACACCTTGCCAAGCTAGTGTTTTTTAAACTATCATCTAAGCTGGGTGTGTTGGCACACGCTTGTAACCCCAGTACTTGGGAGGCTAAGATTAGAGGATCCGGGTTCGTGGCCAGCCTCAACTACTTAGTGAGGCCCTCCACAACTTAGTGAGGCCCTCCGCAACTTAGTGAGACCCTGTTTCAAAATAAAGAATAAAAAATAGGGCTGGGGTGTAGCTCAGAGGTAGAATGCCCCTGGGTTCAATCCCCAGTACTGCAACAAACAAACAAAAATAAATAAATTATCATCTAAGCCATTACTCACACCTGTAATTCCAGTATTTAGGAGGCTGAGATAGGAGGATCACAGGATAAGAGGCCAGCATGCAATACTTTAGTGAGACTCTGTTTCAAAATAAAATATAAAAAATAGGGCTGGGGGTATGTAGAATGTCTATGGGTTCAATTCCCTGTACCACGAATGCACACGCACGCGCACACACACACACACACACACACACACACATGCACGGTATCATCTATCTTAAAATTACTATATCCTTGGATCTTATCCCAATCCATTTCTCTGACTCATAATTGTTAACTAAATCCCTGTAAAACCAAGAATATATTTTCTATACTGATTTATTGAGTCGAAATGTAGAGGCAATAGCATGTATCAAAAAAGATAACCTGAATTCAGAACCAGATAAAAAAGGAATTCACAGTTAAAAATAAAGATATATTTTTCCTGATTAAGACAAAGTCACTAGCACTTTGGATATATTATATTTCATTAAAGCTATGATTTTACTAATTTTAAAACACCATTATATACCACTAAAAAAAGGAAAGACAGTACCAGTTAAACTTTTTATGTATCATCAATTATAAGCCATGTTCTGATATCACAGGTATTAAAATGTGAGAGAAAAACGTGTAATTAAAAATGTTGAAATAATTTATTAAATGTAAAGCCAGTTTTGACTTTTAGATGTAGAATTTGGAATCTCTTCAAATAATGGAAGTTAGTAGTATTAAAAATCAAAAATTGATTAGAGAACAGGGGAGAGAGTATTACCTACTATGTTGAAATGTCAAGTTTAATGTATGCTAGGCTCTATGCTAACATAATTTGTGAAAGCCCATAATAAAGGTTTTGATTTAAACTCATCTTTTGAAGATACGAAACCACTTCCACATCAGCTAGTGATCGGTATGATTCCTTGCTGGGTCGCTCTGGATCGTACAGTTACTTAGAAGAAAGAAAACCTTACAGTAGCAGGCTAGAAAAGGACGACTCAACTGACTTTAAAAAGGTACTTGGGTTATTTAGTTATATTTAATTAAAAATAAGTTATCTTTTATGTTGAGATATTTATCTTAATAGTATTCTGAAAAAACTCATAATGAAATCAGTTATAAAGTGTAGTTTTTCCTTAACAGAAAACTTGTGATCGATCAGTTGCTATTAAGGATTAAGGATATAAATAAAAAGAAATCCTAGAAATTCAACAATTTAGCATTCTGAGTGTTATTATTCTTCACAGTATAAGCTTGGAATAAACCTGATGCTATTTGTAGGGAAGAAGGCTTGTGATGTTTGTGCATTTCCCCAGGAATCTGGCAACTATTTGAATTATATTCTTCCTTATAAGCCAGATCAGCAGGAGTAGGACGGGAGGGAGTCATTTTACATTCAGGCATGTATTTAAAGAACTGAATACTGAATTGTGCCAACTAGTGAGATTTGTACTCATGAACAAGTTAAGATGGAGGTATTGGCCAGGCGTGGTGGCGCACGCTTGTAATCCCAGTACTTGGGAGGCTGAGACAGGAGGATCCTGGTTCGCGGCCAGCCTCAGCTACTTAGTGAGGCCCTCCGCAACTTAGTGAGACCCTGTTTCAAAATAAAAGAATAAAATAGGGCTGGGGATGTAGCTCGGAGGTAGAGCTTCAATCCCCAGTTCTGCAAAAAAAAGAAAGATGGAGGTATTGTACTGCTTTGGGGCCATCTTCTATGTAGAGGGATAGAGGGAGAGGCAAACATTACCATACTAATGAATTATAACTTAAAGATTGAAACAGTTGCCCTGAAGGAGAAAAACAAAATAACCATGTTTAACAAAAGAAAGTGAAGGAACCTATGAGTGGATTTCTTAAGGAAGTGAGGCTTTAGCTAAGAACAGAAGGATGATTGGTTGATAACTGGCAAAAATGGGAGAGAAAGATGTTCCAGATAGAGTGAACTGAAGTACTTAGACCCAGTGGTGCCAGAATGCATGATATGCTGAAATGACCAGACCATGCCGATGCCGTGCTTTGTAGACCGTTTTTTTGTTTTTTTTTTGTTTTTGTTTTTGTTTTTTGTGGTACCGGGGATTGAACGCAGGGGCGTTCTACCTCCGTGCTACACCCCCGGCCCTATTTTTTTTTATGCTTTATTTTTGAAACCGGGTCTCACGAAGTTGCGGAGGGCCTCACTAGGTAGAGAGAAAGAGAGAGATTGCGCGCGCATGCGCGTTGAGGCTGGCCGTGAACCCGGATCCTCCGGTCTCCGCCTCCCAAAGTGCTGGGATTACAAGCGTGCGCCACCACGCCCGGCTTTGTAGACCGTTTAAAGATTTTTGTATGTTAAAAGCATTGGGAAGCCATTAAAAGGGTTTTAATTTGGGGGGGGTTGGCATATGAAGACAGAACAGTTAGCATATGAAAATTATGAAATTTTCATTTTGAAAAGTTAACTTTTGCTCCTATGTATAAAGCAGATTAGAAGGAGGGCAGGGAAAACCTGTTATTAGGATAGTCTAGATAAGAGATAATGATAGCCAGAAATAGTAGAGATGGTGGTAAGGAGTAGAGTCAATGTTAAGAAAGGACAAAATCATCAGAAAAGGGGAATGCCTCGGATTTCATCTTGAATTTGAAATATTTCAAGAAATATTTTGCTTGCCTTTTATTAGAAGTAGTAGAAGTAAAATGATAAATGTAACTTGTAATACTCTATCTCATTTTTAGAAATTCAAGAGGGAATAATAGGCACAAAAGCTGATAGACTCCAAGTAGAGATCACTGTGACTAAGCTGTAGTTGCTGTACAGGTACTTGATCTTTATCAGAGAGCTGAATCTTTTTTAGGAGAACCTGGAAAGTCAGATTTTTCTGTAAAGTCATATATTTAAGTGCGAAAACTAATTTGTAAAAGTTTATGTGGAACTAAATTCTTGCATATAACCAACCACAAAGCATTTAAATGTATTTTTAATATATCCTTGATAGTGCATAGGCTACATTAATCTTTCTGTTGTAATATTGTAAATAGTCATTGAAATATCTTCTTAAAATATTAGAGCAGAAAACTGATTTGTTCTTCTCTCCTAATTCTTATAGCTTTATGAACAAATTTTAGCTGAAAATGAAAAGCTGAAGGCACAGCTACATGATACAAACATGGAGTTAACAGACCTTAAATTGCAGTTGGAAAAGGCCACCCAGGTTTGTACCCTTTTCTCTTAGTTACTCTCAAGATAATGGTTGTGATTTGTCCAAATCTCTGTCTAAAAACATTATATTGAAGCCAGGCACTGTAGTGCAAGCCTATAATCCCAGTTCTTGGGAGTCTGAGACAGAGGATTATAGGTTCGAGGCCAGCCTCAGCAACTTAGCAAGACCCTCTTTCAAAATAAAAATTACATTGAGAGCCAGGTGTGTAGCACACACTTGTAATCCCAGTACTTAGGAGGCTGAGACAGGAAGATCATAGATTCATGGCCAGCCTCAGCTACTTAGTGAGGCCCTCCACAACTTAGTGAGACCTTGTTCCAAAATAAAGAATAAAAAATAAGACCAGGAGTATAACTCAGAGGTAGAATGCCCGTGTTCAATTTCCATTCTAAGCGCAAATTTTTTGAAACAAAGTCTCACTAAGTTAGTGGCCTCAAGTCTGCAGTGCTCCTGTCTAAGCCTCGCAAGTACCCAAGTACCGAGATTACAGGTGTGCACCACCATGCCCAGTGCTAAGGGATTTCTCTGTCATTGTTTTTGTTTACTTTTAGCAAGTGAAAAGTATATATACCATAGATTCCCAAACTTATTACTTATTGACTTGCTGCTCCCTTATTAGAAAAATAAAAGTATTCAGCGCTCCCCTGGGTACTTCCACTGCCCCCTTATTTTTATTCAACAGCCCCAATTGCACCCAAGTCTACTACCACTCTCCTGGATCATTCCATTGTCCCCAATGGGGGCCAGTATCACCGACTTTGGGAATGTGTGGATGAACCCTCTTACCTCTGGAGCTTGAATGATTGGAAAATATAAGGAGTGAAGAAGACTAAGACAGGTGTGGGAGAGGACAAAAAGTCCAGTTTACTGGTCTGGCTGCATGTATAGGAAGTCACTCAGCCTGGTAATAAGTGTATTTCATTCAAGGTTCTGGAATCTGACCATACAGATTAGTCACTCCTGCTGGTGCAAGAAAGAAAAGACCTTGTGCATCTGAGCAAAAAATAAGATGGGTTTCTTTTTATTCTACAGTACTCACCCATCTTCACCCCCAACTAAACTCTGAAGAATTGCTAAGGAAAAGAGATACAGACCATAAAAATAGAGCTGGGGAGACCGTTCCATTCCTAAACATTGCTTTTATTTTATTGTTCACAATACACGTCTTGTTTTCTCTTTACCCACACCTGTGTATTATATCACCAAAATATTGTGATTTTTTTTCACACACTCATTAAAGGAAAGTTGCTTTTTGCCCTCCATCTTTATTACATTTACATCCCCTTTTTTTTTGCGGTACCAGGGATTGAACCTAGGGGCATTCTATCTCTGAGTTACACCCCCGGCCCTATTTTTTATACTTTATTTTGAAACCGGGTCTCACGAAATTGCGAAGGGCCTCACTAAGTAGCTGAGGCTGGCCAGGAACCCGGATCCTCCAGTCTTTGCCTCCCAAGTACTGGGATTACAAGCGTGTGCCACCACGCCCAGCCATTTAATCCCTTCTTATCATTTCTTTGTTGCAGAGACAAGAAAGATTTGCTGATAGGTCACTATTGGAAATGGAAAAAAGGGTAAGTGTCCATCTTAGTAACTAAGAAATAATTTTCCCTCACTGTGTATATAAACAGTGGTAGAATGGTTTTTTGTCTTGTTTTATGAATGATAATTTTGATTAACTTAAGATAATATTAATTTAATGAATATATTTGATAGCTTAAGTTCTTTGGGGTCTCTTGGGATAAAATGCCCTTAAATGGAATTTAATTTACCACTTTTTTTTCTTGAGATAAGGTCTTACTAACTTGTAGAGGCTGGCCTCCAACTTGGCAATCTTCCTGCCTCAGCCTCCCAAGTCACTGGGATTACAGGCATGTGCCATCACACCCAGCCACATTATTCTTTCAATGAAGTTTTTAAAAAATCTTTCCTTGATAATCAAATATATCCATTGTGATAGTGAGTCTGATATTTTCAAAATGCCATTTATCTCTCTTCAATTTTATATATACATATATAAACATTTTAATCATATATACATTTATTTCAGTTCTTTTCAAAATTAAAATACTTCCATTCTTGAAATAGTATTTTTAAGTTTGTGGATGTCGAATTTTGAATTTTTTAACTTAATATTCTGATTTTGAGTTTAAATGTTTAGCTTACATAGGATATTTTAAACCAAAGAAATGTTCATTACAAGAAAATCTTTATGCCATTTTATACCTTTCTATAATTTTTTATTGGCTGTGAATTATCCACTTGTATTTCTCTCCACTTACTATTATTGCTCAGGAGTCTGGAAGTGGCCAGAGGAATAAGTCTACAAGTTTAGTCTGAGCAGCTGAGAATGTATGAAATGATCCAAGAGTTAGGGAAAATGCTTGAAGAATGTCTTTAGTCTAACTGAGCAGTGTCTACATTTGACCAGAGTAGAAATTGCATCTTTGTAGCTATGATCTCAAAGTCAAAGAATAAATAATCAGAAGCAGTTGATATAAAAACATTTTTCTTCCATTCCATTTTTTAAATAACCAATTGCCTTTTCACCCCTCACAAAAGAAACAAATAGTAAAAAAACATTAATAATTGCTAAAAATATAGGATCACTTAATAAATTTAATGTTATATGTTATTATATATTTTATAATATATAACTTAGTGAATTTTGTCCCAAAGATATGCAGAAATAATAAAAGCAGTGCTCTATTACCCATACTAATGGTTGAAATGGAAAGACATAGATAGTAAAATATACTTAATCAAAATATTATTTATATTTGAGACAGTCACATTTTAATAACATTTAATTTTTTACAAGTGATATGTTTATTACAAAATGTTAACGAAGAAAATATAAAATTATAATCTTATCATACAAAAAGATAACTGATATTTTCATGTCTATCCTTGTGATTCACACATGTTTATATTCTGACATTCTTACCTGACCTCCTTTTTCTGCTTATCAAAATGCAAATAAATTACAAAGGAGCTAATCCACTCTCTGTTTAATGGACATTGAAAGTTATAGTATTCATAACTGCTATCATTAATTTGGCATTCTCTAAATAATCAGTCAGGCACTGGACTAAGCAATTCGCATATATTTTCTTCATAATTTTAATGTTAAGTTTATCCAATAAAAGAAATTGCCAGCAATTTTATGATTGTCAATTTTATTGAGCCAATAGGATCAGGCAGTTAGGTATAGTGTTCTTTTCTTGCTCTATCCCTAAGTTAAAATCTTGACGATACCTAACAAAATTGAGGCTCATGGGGAGATTGCCTTTCACTCGAAAGAAATATTCTAATATTTCACAAAATTGGAAGGATCAAATATGACATCATATATGCTTGTATTTTGAGAAGTGCAGTGGTTTATGTGACTTTTTCATGGCTGTATTATTAAGTAGGAGAAAAATATATAGAAAATAACATTTTGTCTGTGTAATAATGTTTAAGCATGTGAATATTAGAATAACAGTACTTATAAGTCTGTGAGTAGGATTTCATCTTTTTTTTAATCACATACCCTATAAACCTTGACATTTATGTTAAATGTATTGCATTACTAAATATCAGCATTAATTATTAATCTGGGAAAGAATGTCTGGGAAATAGTTTCAGTGTGATTAAACTAAATGTAAATGGTTTGTATCTGAAAGGTGACCGGCAAGAGTCATTATCTTCTGGGCGGTATGACCTAACCAGTTTTACAGCTCATCAATTACTGCTGCTTGCTTTTTGCATAACACCTTAGAATGCTTAGCAGATAAGGGAAAATAAAACAGTACACTGCAATAATACATTGTATGTTGGCTTTGCCTGTCACTCTTTGACACTAGTTGAAAATAAATGCTGCAGTTGCTTCTCCATTATATTCACTGCTTTAATGCTACACACACTATCAAACTATGAACAAAGCTGTAAAGTCAATTGGATTAATAATGGATAGAAAACATTGTGGGTGGAGGAAATGAGCTCTTAAATCCTTTTGAAATTGCAAAGTACACATACTTTAGGCACGTTTGCTTCTTGCTCTTCTGCTTCTGTCACTGTAGTATAATTGCATCTTCGTGTGTGGTTTTTTGGGGGGTTTTTTTGTTTATTTTCCCTATACAATCCTCAGTCTTGAATATTGGTTTACTCTATCCCTAAGTTTCACATGAACTAAAAAAATAGTTTGAACACATTATGTAGCATCTTATCAGAAAGTCAACGAGTTTATAAAAAGTAATGAAAAAATAAAATCTTCATATTTATTTCTATCAAATTTTGGAAAGCTCTTTACACATCACTGGCATCACATCTTTTTCTACACTGCTCCTGATTTTATCTTTAATTCTAAAGTATCACTATTTCACATTGTAGAAGAAAGCTCAAGAATGTGATAATTATATAATTAATGTTGGTAACTTAAATTGATCTAGGAACGAAGAGCACTAGAAAGAAGAATATCTGAAATGGAAGAAGAGCTTAAAGTAAGTGAACATGCTATTTATTAGAGATAGTGCTATTTTGAATTTAAATCTTATACTATTATTTATTGTTGATTTTATACTATTATTTATGTGTTGATATTGTTTATATTAATTGTTCTCAAAGCTAACTACCCAGTTTGTAAATTATCTATATCTTGTGCTTCTCTTTCTTTCTAAATCCAGGTTTTAGTGAGCTAGAAGAGGATTTAAAACCCAAATCATTTTGATAATCAATTTGTATAGTCCTTTTGATATTCAGGTATAAAAATTGGATAATAATAACTGTAAGATGTGGGATGTATTAGTTCTTCACATTTCTAAATACATCTATGTTTCTTGGAGAGTAAATGGTAGGGGGGATAAAAAAAGATAAAATGATCTCCTTTAAAAATAATGTTAAAGGAGGGGCCAGGCGGAGGCATATTTTATCAAACTCTTTATTACCTGTGGTAATAATTTTTTTCAGTGTCGAACACTGCAAGAAAAAAAAGCATAGCTAATTGATTATCAACTTGTCGTATTTACATAAAATATCTATCATATTATGAATTAATGAATATTCATCCATTAGCATAGAAAATTATATCCATATAATTAGAATTTTAAGATTTAAATGTTTTATTGAATTATTTAGTTTTAGACTTATTATATAATAACAGATTGAAGATTGGAGACAGATATTTTTGGATTTGCTTATGTATTTAGTTTGAAACGAAAATTTACAAATACATTGTTTACCTTTCTAAATCTGTTGGAATATTCTTTTAAAATTCTGAAATTTTTTTCTTTTCATATTCATTACCTGTGATTCTTTATGTTCTTATGGTACTTTTCTATTTTCTTATTTTTTTGTTTGTTTGTTTCTATTTTCTTTATGTTCTGATTCCTACAGAACCTGCACCAAATAAAGCAAATTCAAACTCTGAGAGAGTTAAATGAGCGGCTGCTGACTGAGAATAGGGCCTTGACAAGAGTGGTAGCCAAGCGCTCAGGGTTCTATAGGCAACTTCAGTCTGTGCACCTGTAATTTATAGTTTCATCATTTCTTCTTGGTAGAGCCAGGCAGGTGTTTTTGTATTAGTAAGCGTGTTTTTGTAAGAGCTCACTTTTACAAATTAATGCCATTTTGTCTGGAGCTTATCATATAACTGTTTAATTATGCATGGCTTCTCAGAATGTCAGAAAGCATCACTAATTATATATTGCAACTGATAAACTGAAATTAGGGAATGATTTAGGTACTTGTCTGCAAGCTTTGTAAAGCTTGTACACATTTTTGCGTCTAAAATATTTTAGGGCCTAAAATATGGCTAATAGTTATAGTCCTCTATAAGAAAGAAAGTGGAACATAAGCAATATAACATTCTAGATATGATTAATGTATTTTGAAAAGCTGACTATTAAGACTACATTATCTATTTTTGTTTTTGTTTTGTGGTACTGGGGATGGAACCCAGGGACATTCTACCTCTGAGCTACACCCCCAGCCCTATTTTATTTTTTATTTTGAAACAGGGTCTCACTAAGCTTTGGGGGGCTCACTAAGTTGCTGAGGCTGGCCAAGAACCTGTTATCTTCCTGTCTTGGCCTCCAGAGTATTGGGATTACAAACCTGCACTACTACGCCTGGCTCTTACATTATCCGTTTTTGAAAAATGTCACTTTCAGTCAGAACCATCTCAATTCATATTCATGTAGTTCTGTTATACCTACCATAATATGTAAACTTCAGATTTCAGTAATTTATAACTAAATATTCTGAACACAAAAAAGAATAAACTGGTTCCATATAAAATTAAGCCTTCCCTAAAAACTTGGTTTAAGGCAGTGTCTTAAGTAAATTTTACTTTTATCTAACTAAACAGTTGAGTACATTTTGAAAACTAAGGAAAGAGGACTATGTATTTTTGAAAGTAGGACTTAATGTCCTAAACATGTTATATTAATTTCCTAGTCAGCTTTGCATAGCACATAAAATCTTAATCATTCTTAGTAGGAAACTCTTTGATAACATTTCCACCCACCTGCTTCAATTTGTCTGTAAAACAACAGTAATTTGGTTCACTTTGTTTTAAAGATGTAGGGTGTGTTTTGCTATTTGCTTCAAATACTTTTTTATGCATGAATGTTTTCATAGATATACATTTACTACTGTAACTTAATTTTGTTTTAATACTATTCTAATGTAATAATTGCCATTTAATGAGTAACTGTCTTGGATCACACATTGTACTAGGCACTTAAACTTAGGTCCTAAAGGTAAATTCTATAAGGAATTTTAATAATTTAAAAGAAGTCTTACTTCCTCAAAACTTTTCCTAGATAAGCTGGTTTTCTTGTGGAGCAATAGTATTACGGTTTTAGGTCTGGCATAAAGTAAAAGACTTGGGTTTATGTGTTGACAAGAATTATTAGAGGAACTACCTTTAAGAGCCTATCCTAACAAAAACAGGCTTCAATTTCTTGGCTGCTCTAATATGGTGTGCTTGTGAATCATAAAATCAAGAGATTTAGCAAATTTCCATGGATAACATTGAGAAAATAAACCTTTTATTCCATCATTTATTAAACCAGCTTCACAGATCAGGGTGTTTTCTTTTTCCTTTTTGATATGTTTCAGATATTAGAAATACATGTAACTGGCAAAGCTTGATTATGTATTTTGTAGTATAAATATAACATTCATTAAGAATAATGTTTTATCTTTTTATTGAAGTAAAACTTCTTCTATTTTTCCTCTCATAGATGTTACCAGATCTAAAAGCAGACAACCAGAGGCTAAAGGATGAAAATGGGGCCTTGATCAGAGTTATAAGCAAACTTTCCAAATAGAAAAAAACAGAAAAAGCAGCAGGAATTGCACATATTAGTGACCAGTGGACCATAATTGGCAGTCACTGTGGAAGTCTGGGAAGAATCTTTGGAGACTGTCATTTTCGGATATCCTGCCAAATGCCCTCTTATCTAGGATTTTTGTTTTGTTTATTTTTTTTATCAAGACCATTGTTTCATGTTAATGCAGCTGCTGAGAAGTTTTTTGTTGTTGTTGTTATTGTCGTTGTTGTTTTTAATGACTGAGAAAACTTGTTTACAGCTCCAGCATATAAGGAAAGTGTTCAAGGCCAGATATGCCTCAGATATTTAACCAGTAAGCCTTAGTTGTACATAAATACTTTTGTGTCAACAAAAACTTTCAACTCTCACAGAAGACAGATATTCAACATTTTTTGATGTGCCACAGTTTCCGGTTTTTCAATATTTAATTTTTTTGCTTTACATCTAAGTTTGGGTTTGTGTTTTTTCCTTCTAACTCTTCATGTGGCAGAGTCTTGTATGTTTTCACAGCTTTCTCATTTACAGAAAAGAAAACTTGCTCTTCTGAGATTATTGTCATGTATCAGGCTAATGTGCTGTCTCCCACCTGGAACTGAATGGCTTGGTGGAACATTTGCTTTCACTGTTTGTGCAATATGCATTTATTTCTTATATGAATGCTTTAAAGTCAATTGAGATTAGATCTTTTAGTCCCATTTTCTGCCTTCATTGGTCACTTTTGTTTTTGTTTTTTATTGTAGTATAAGATGTTAGATTCTGTAATCTTCACATTCATTTTAGCAGGTACTGAGTGAGGCTGTATATATAAATAAGTGTATTGTTTTGATTTTTAGACCACCACATGGCATGCTTGACTATTTTCTTTTTTCGAATGTCTGTTGATGCAAAGTAGGCTACTCCATGATAGTGTTAAAAACAAAATTTGCTAACAATGTGATATAGACTTTAAAAGTTACACATTATGTGGAGCCCTATCTTTACAAAAGTTTTCTACTGTAAAGTACTTTTACTTTTATTTTCAATTTTTATTTGATAGTATTCTATCTACCATAATCAAAGTTGCATAAGAAAATTGCTTCACATTTCACATACCTATATTTATCTGAGTGCTGTCCAAAACTGTTGTGCTAGCCAAAGTAATGCTATGAAATCATTACAGACTTACCCCGTGAGTTCATGTTAAATGCACTGTTATTGCCATGTGAAGAGGCATCAACTTTGATACCACCATCATGTTCAGACCATTTTATACATTTCAGTGGCCTTTTTTTAAGGGGAAAAATTGCAAAAACAAGTACATAGTGAAAATGGCTTTTATTTGGACAAATAGCTTTTATACTTTCATTAAATCATGCAAAAAATTATTACATCTTTCTGGCACATAACTGTCTCCTTAACCACTGAACAGTTCAGCCATTTGAATAAATTGTACATTGTAAAGCTTATAGTAGCTGATTGTATTATTGAGTGTATTGTATACTATATTAAATGTGAATTTGTACCCCTTCATTTTAAAAGGTCATTGTGTTCTACTGCCTATTTTAGATTACTTTGGGGTTGGGGAAGGGTGTTTTGGTAAGCAGGATTTTAAGTCCTCTCTTGATTGGTTTTATGAAGATATAAGGTTATGCTCTTACTACCAAGCTCAGGATTCTTGATTTTAAAGGTACAAGGATAGTTGTGGGAGTTTATTTTTGGTAATATTTGAACTGTATGAATGGTGGGTCTGAATATAAAGAATTTCCATGGTCTAATGTGGAGGTAAAATATACAGATAATTGATCAGTTTGAATGACTGCAACATGTTCTGGTTGCACAACAGTTAGGCATGCTATGGTTTATATTTGTGAAGTTTGGATGCCTGTGAAGAATGATTAAATACATGTTTCTAATATTTTAGTGTTTTGTATTTAGGTTATTTATTCTTTGTATCTAAAACTGAACAGCTACTGTGCTATATTGATTTTATTGGTAGTATTGAGCAGACCTTGTTTCTGCATGAAACTAGTTGCAAAACCCACTATTTTGGAAACAAAAATGTATTTTGACATATACAAATAAAATAAATAAAACTATTTTAATGTGTGAACTTTTAATGAAGACATTTTAAATTTTCTTCTGAGATTTAAATTCTGCATGGGTATTTTTTCACTGATTGCTTTACTTGGATACCAGTTTGAATAATTTTTGAAATTGTAATATTGTGATAATTTGCACAACATTGTAAATGCAATCTTAATTGCCATATTTATGCAATCTGTGTACCAATTTGGACAAATGTTTATTTTACATAAAGCTATCTGTATGCAGAATCTTGAGAACTAGTTTTTTTATGATAATAAGTGGGTAAAAATGAATATACCAGTGAGTTTCAAGATAGTTGCTCTGTAGCACAATATTTTCATTTCTGTAAACATTGTGGTTTTTAAAATTAAACCTGTGCTTTTTCTTATCTGCAAACATTGGTTTAAGACTACATATGAAGATTGTGTTCTATTGAAGTAAAAATTGTACTTTAATATTAGATCATTCTCCAACTTAAATCTGTTCAAGGTTCAGTCTACTAACACATCTATAAGTAGTTAAGAGGCACTTTTGGTTTTTTATTTTGGAAGTTTGCTACAGGACTTATAGTAATCCTGTGTTGAACTAAATTATTGAATTCTGTACTTCCAATACTTTGCTTACCCTTAATCACAGAATTATTGAAATGAGTTATTTGTCCTCCATTTTACCAAAAAAAGCCTTTGTTATCCAGATACTTGAGAACCAAATGAAAAGCAGCTATAGAACTATCTGGGAGAGTATCTGAAAAAGTAAAGTAGATATTTGCTAATCTATTAGACTACTTCATTCTTTTGCCTAAGTCTATTACAACTTAAGTCCTTCCTGCCTTATCATGACTCCCCATGCAAGCACTCACTCTATCACAAGAAAATATCCAGAGAGCCAAATTCTTCTGTAAACTAGGACCATATTTTCCATAGGATATTAATAGCTTTGTAGATTTTCTCTTGCTTAATCCTTATAATCAGAACAGAGTAAACTCCATTAACAATTATTAACTATCCATTAGCCCTTTCTTGCTAATGAAAACATGTGTTGCAAAAATGAAAGCTCGCTAATACACGTCTTTTCTGTGATGTTCTGTTTTTGTACTATATATGTGTGGTCTATGTATGTCTGAGTATGCATACTCAACAGGGATAATATTAGTACTGCTGTCTTTCAATATTATTATATGTCTTTCAATACTAAATCCATTTCTTTACTTTGTTTTAGAAAGCTTCTCTGTGGTTAATTACCTTATTAACAATGGCATAGTCTCATAATTGCAATTCCATGCCTACAAAATGGCCAGATTACAAGTACAAAACTAAAGTAAAACTAGATGTGTAAGATTCTATTTCTTATCAGGTAATAATTTATTCTAATTATTATAACTGGTTTTTTATAAAAGTTTTCTAAAGTTTATTAGAAATAAGTTGTCTTGAGTCAGGCTATCTCAAGATTGTCACTAGTTAAATGCCAGTAAATATCTAATGTTTGAAGAAATTAGCAATATTAGTAGATTCTGTGCTCAGTAATATATATGTGGCAGGGCATATACTTGGTGCTAATAGATCTGGGATAATAGTAGTGGAAAAGGTGAGATTTACCTTATCTTTTCTTCCTCACCATGTTTTTCTTATATGTTTGATAAGAGTCTATTTCAATAGCTTATCTCATTTGATCCGTAACAGACTAGGTAAATAGAGTATATCTCCATTTTACAAATGAGAAAATTGAAGTTTAGCATTCAAAGCCTGGCACCATGCGGAGCTTTTACTGAAACTTAAAGGTAGTTGTCATTGTTTTTCCCAGCTCTAAATTCAAGGCTTTTTGTGTATATCTTTGACGATGGCATTTCTTTTACCTTTTTTTTCACTTCCACATTTTCTAATCCCATATCCTAAATCCTACATATGCTAAATTTTTCTTCTTTCCTTAGGACTTATTACTAAATACCAGTTTGGCCTATAGTGGTGTTGTTGTTTATTAATTGATAAGTGCTCTAATGTTCACACAGCTAGTTGATTCCCTGGTACAAATTCTAACTGGCCAGTAGTCTATCTTAATTTTGTAAAAAAAGTTTTGCATACAGATGACATGATTCTATACTTTAAAAATCAAAAAACATCATCCAGAAGACATCTAGAGCTGATACATAAATTCAGCAAAGTAGCCAGGTACAAAACAGCTTACAAAAATCAATAGCTTTTTACACCAAACACAAATCCACTAAAAAAGAAATCTGGAAAACAATTCCTCAAAAACAAAAATACCTTAAGAATAAATCTAACCAAGGAGGTAAAATAAAAACCTCTACAATGAAAATTACAGAACACTGAAGAAAGAAATTAAAGAAGACCTTAGAAGATGGAAAGACCGATGTACATGGATAGGCAGAATAGTCAAAATGGCCATGCTCCCAAAAGCAATCTACAGATTCAATGCAATTCCTATTAAAATACCAATATCATTCTTCACAGAACTAGAAAACTCAGGCCTAAAGTTAATATGTAAGAACAAAAGATCCAGAATAGCCAAAACCATTGTGAGCAATAAGAACTATGTAGGAGGCATCACAATCCCTGATTTCAAATTATACTACAAGAGCTATAGTAACAAAAACTGCATGTTGACGCAAAAATACACACAGAGCAATGGGATTGAATAGAAGATACAGAGACATATCCATAACAACCAGTTCAGGAGCCAAGAACATGCTGGAGAAAAAGACAGCCTTTTCAACAAATGTTGGAAAAACTGGATATCCATAGGTAGAAGAATGAAAATAGACCCCCATCTTTCACCCTGCATAGAAGTCAACTTACTGGATCACAGATCTAGAAACTTTGTAATTACTAGAAGATAGAATAGGTCCAACTCTCCAACATATAGGCACTGATAGAGACTTGAGTCTCAACATGACCCCTAAAGCTCAGGAAATAAAATGAGAGCAATAAATGGGATGCCATCAAATTAAAAAGATTCTGTTCAGGATACAATCAAGAGTCTAAAGAGAGAGCCCACAGATTGGGAGAAAATCTTTGCCACCTACTCTTATAGACAGTTAATATCTAGAATATATAAAGAACTCAAGAAACAAAAAAAAATTTAAAAATGGACTACTGAAATTAGACACTTTTTGAAAGAAGAAACAAATGACCAACAAACAAGAAAAAATGTTCAGCAATCAGGAAAATGCAAATTAAAGCTACCCTGAGATTCCATCTAACTTCAATTAGAATGGCAATCATCAAGAATACAAACAATAAATACTGGCAGGGTTGTGGGAAAATAGGAACTCTTATACACTGTTGGTGGGATTGTAAATTAGTACAACCACTTTGAAGATCAATATGGAGGCAAAAGACAGGAATGGAACCACCATATGAGCCAGCCATACCATTCCTTGGTATCTTTCCAAAGGAACTGAAGTTAAAATACTATGGTAATACACACATACCCATGTTTATAGTAGCACAATTTACAGTAGCCAAATTAGGGACACAACCTAGGTGTCCACCAACAGGTGAATGGATAACAAAAATGTGATATATACACACAATGGAGATTTACTCAGCCATAAAGAAGAATAAAATTATGTCATTTGCAGGAAAACATGGAACTAAAGAATATGCTAAGTGTGATCAGCCAGTCTCAGTCAAGGGTTATATGTTTTCTCTCATATGTGGAAGCTTAAAAATAGGGAGCAAAAAGGACTTTAGTAAAATGAGAGAATACAGTAAAATAGAAAGGAATTGGGGGAGGAAGGTGGGGAGGAGAAAAAATGAGGACTGAGGAAGGAAAAAGTTCAAATAAGGTTATGTCCATACAGGATTTCACTACAAATCTCACTATAATGTATGGGGAGGGAAGAAGGAGGAGGAGGGCAGGTATGTGGAGAAAAATACACCAAGTAATGTGTGCATGTATGTTTATATCACTTAGAATCTCACTATGATGTGAGATTACATTGCACCAATAATTACATTGCACCAATGAAAATATTTTAAAAAGATTTTGCATACATGCATGAAAACTTCCTTTCGCATTCTTCAAAAATACATTTTTTTTAAACTGGTGACTGGTGCTTGGTTCCTAAGAACTTTATTTTATTCCCTAGTAAGGTAGGCAATATTGATAGTGCTATGAGTTCTAGCAGCAAAATTTTTCCCTTCCAATGAACATATATGTGGAATACTACATGTATAAGAGAGATGAAAATTGCATTTTGTATAAACTCGTAGATATGAGCCCCCCAAAAAAGTACTCAGAATCAGTATCATGACGGGAATGTAATGCAGAATTCTTACGTTGTAATCTGACTTTTCTTGAGCAGGTGTACCTGGCATGATCTCTAATAATAAATGTACTTTACTTATGCTCTAGTATATTAGTTCATATGAATGAATATGTGCTGCCTGATTTTATGTCTACTACCTTCCTGAATGGAAAAAAAATCACAAGTACAGGGTTCCACACAAAATGAGATAACCTCCCAGTAAAAGCTAGTGCCTCAATATTCTTCAATAATTTAGAATCTTGCCTATATCTAAGTATTTTATAATTTCTAAAAATTAGGTTTGAGCTGACAAAATTTTGAACTAAAATAAGAGATTCATAAAACACCTTTGCAAAATCTGCAGGGTATTGGTTTGTAACACTTCAATGTGGTGGACCTTTGGATTCAGTACGATCTAGATAAAAATCCATTTCATTTGCTAAATGTCAGGAATAAGTATGTTGTATTAAAGATTTAATAGTATTTTTCTGCTTGGAATATATTAAAGCAATTCCTTAATAGTTCAGTTATCATAAACTTCTAACTTTGCTCTGAGATCAGTAAGAGGAAAAGGTACAAGAGATGGATTTTGGAGGACTTCCTTGAACCATTGGGAAAGAGAAAGTACACCTCCATAAGCATGCTGCAACATCTGTGCTAAAGGATCCTAGGGACACTGACCTGCTACTCATGTGAGTTAAACCTGTCTGTGAACCCCAGCTGGTATTACCAGAGAGGGAAAGTGGCAGGGCATTTGTGGGTGTCACATACAAAATACTTGCCATGGCAGAGACGGTTGGTGCGGGCTAGTGTTAAAATTATTACTTAAAAACCATCTTAATTAAAATTTATGGTTGTTGGAATGTCAGGATTATTACTAATTTTGGCTGCTTTTAGAGTTTCCATGTTGCTTCTACAATATTCTGAGGTCATCTGGGCTATTTATCAGCCTCCAGGTCAGACTAACCTTTTCACACAATGGTCTTTTACACAGGAACTTCCTAATCTGTTTTTAGGGTCTTTTTTTGTTTTGTTTTGTTTGTTTTTTGTCTCAAACTTAAGGCCTGCCTATCTCATTCTTACTCCATACTATGCTACACTTCCGATCTAGTACTTGCTGTGCTGAGACCAGCAGCAGGAAAAGCAGAAGGGAGGGAAGCTAAATTTTAGTGCATTCTGTGTACCAAACCCTACACAAATGTTACAGTTCTGCTCTTTTAAGAATGGTGATTCTTTTTTTTTTTTTTTTTTTTTGCGGTACCGGGGATTGAACCCAGGGGTGTTCTACCTCCGCGCTACGCCCCCAGCCCTATTTTTTATACTTTATTTTGAAACTGGGTCTCACGAAGTTGCGGAGGGCCTCACTAAGTAGAGAGAGAGAGAGAGAGACAGGGAGAGAGCTGAGGCTGGCCGCGAACCCGGATTCTCCGGTCTCCACCTCCCGCAGTACTGGAATCACAAGCGTGCGCCACCACGCCCAGCTTAAGAATGGTGATTCTTTTAACATGAGCTCCTGGAGAAGAGAGGGTCTTATTTATCTTTGTTTTCAACACTTAGTGTTTACTGAATGTTTTGAAGAAGAAAGAGTAATTCTGAATAATTCAAGTGTGATATGTAAATATATAACCATATGTATGATATGTAACCATACAAGAAAAAATTTTGGCCAGGGCATTTAGATTCCTCTTTCTCCACCCCCAGAACTGGCATCTAGATTTTTAAGAAAGTTTTTTTTAAGTTATTTAAAATATAAACATTCTGGGCTGGAGATATAGCTCAGTGGTAGAGCACTTGCCTATCCTGGGGTTTGCTTCTCAGCACTGCAATAAATAAATAAATCTAAATAGTCTGATCCTGGCAGTCTCTTCACTCTCCAGTCCCATCCAGAGTAGCCCATGAAAAGTTTTCTCAAAATCCCTAGAGCTTCAGGGAACACATTTGAAATTCACTGTTCTAGAAGGATATCTATTTTTAAAATGTTGATAAATTTTAAGTTTTAAAATGCAGATTATAATTCATTGTGAAACTTTATGTAAAAATGCATGTAACATATTCTGCTCATTGTAGTAAAAGCTCTGGGTGATCAGCCAAATAGTTGGATGGTGTAATTATAGTTTACTTTTTTAACTTATCTATATTTTCTAATTTTGTGATAATAAGTATGGATTTGCTAAGAGAAAAACATTTACATTGTTAAAAGAATTGGAAATGGGTATCTTTTTGAACTAGCCTGATGACTGTTCTAAGCATGAGTTAAGTTCAATTCATTTTTTTTACATTTCTTACAGAAAAAATAAGGAAGATCTGTGAAATGTTTGAAAAGTAAAAATAATGAGAATGGACAAAATCTCCCTCATCCTCATTTGTAATGGAACTCTATGTAACTGGTACATGGATAGATTTATAGATGAATTACATATATATAATAGAAAGTTAAAAAGGCACATCTAAATACATATGAGAATTTAAAATATGATAAGTATGATGTTTCAAACCCATGGGAAGACTTCTAGTTTCTGCCTCAGATATATAAAACTGGTAAGAATGTTCCCAAACTAACAAGAAAAAAATGTAAAAACCGTAACTTCTTAAACTCCAGAGAACCAAGGTCACAGGACACCAAAATGGACTGAAATCTAAGGAAAAATAGGCACCTTCAAGTAGAGAGAGAAAAGCTCCGACTTCCTTGTGGCAAAACACAGGAGGAAGGCAAGGCTACCAAACAAGTAGGTAAGAAGAGCCCAGTTAAAATGCTTTTAAAAATTGCTAATGGCTGGCTTTGTTCTAGCATGAGAGCACAGGGCCCCTGAGGGCACCAGACTCAAGGGTAGTTTGCATCAGTTTGCAGACTCTTCCATGAACTTCACTGCATACATATAAGACTGGGATCAGGATTAGAGATCATAGAAAGTCTCCTTTGGTGGTGCAGGCCTGGAGAGGAGAGTGGCCATTTCTGTGGGAACCACACAAAGCCCCGCCCAGTCCCTTCTCTCCAAAAAAATAAAATACCAAAATACATCACTGGAGTAAGAGCAACAAATCCTTTCTCCCCCAGGCACAGGTGACATACCACTGCATCTGGGAGAATGGAAAAGAACAAAACCCTCTAACTTCAATTGGAAGAGCAAAAAACTGTCCTGGGCCCTTTCATCTGGGTGTGGGACATGATCATTGAGAAAACTACCCAGCAGGCCAAGAGATACAGGGTCTAAGTCTGAGGCTACAGCAAGACCACAGAAAGCTTCCCTCCTCTTTCTCCCACCCACCCCCCTAGCGAGCACCAAAGATGAGCAATGGAAGTTTATTGTTGGGGAAGGGACAAGAACATGGAGAGGTGCTCCTGGGGCACAAACTCATAGAGAATGCATAAAGCGAGGGGAGATGCACAGCATTGAGGAAAAGCCTCTAGGAACCAACTCCCACCCTAAGCACAATGTAAATCCAGCGAACTTAAAACTCATGATATGTGGAACATAAATAGAGCAACACAAAGACCAAACCAGCTAAATTCCTATTTTGACTCAATCCTCTACAGGCCTAGCAGAAGAGATGTCATTTCTAGTAATAAATAGTACTTGTTACTATTTATCTCAGTCTCTAATTTTTTATGCACTATGTGCTTTAAGGAGTTAAAAGGTATAAGACAAAAGGACTTTAAACCCATTTTCAAGAGACAAAGTAATCAATGGACTCTCATTTAGAGATGATATGGCTGCTAGAATTGTCAGATAGGAAATTTAAAATAATTATGATTACTCTGTTAGCCTTTAGTGTGAAATGTGGGGAACATGCATGAACAGATGATGAAAATCAGCAGAGATAAATCCTATAAGAAAGTCAACTGAAAATGATAAAATAACAAAATATAGCAACAGATACAAAGAACCACTTCTATAGACACATCCATAGATTTGACACAACCAGAAAAAGAAAGACTGGAATTGAACACAGGTCAATGGAAATGATCAAAACTGAAGCTCAAATTAAAGGAAAAAATAAAACAGAAAAAGCATTCAAGAGCTGTGATACAATATCATATGGTCTACCATGAGTAATTTGAATCCCAAGAGAGATAAAATGGAACAAATGGAAATATTTGAATAAATAATTGTAGATTTTTTCCAAAAATGATGAAGTATATTAAACCATAGTTGGAAAGTCTCAGAGAATTCCAGGAAGTATTAAAAATAAAACAGTGGGGTGTTGAAACAGGAGGATTGCAGGTTCAAGACCAGCACAGTAACTTAGTAAGACCTGTCTCAAAATAAAAAAATAGCCGGGCGTGGTTGTAATCCCAGTACTTTGGGAGGCGGAGACCGGAGGATCCGGGTTCGTGGCCAGCCTCAGCTCGCTCTCTCTCTTTCTCTCTCTCTCTCCCTGTCTCTCTCTCTCTCTACTTAGTGAGGCTCTCCGCAACTTCATGAGACCCGGTTTCAAAATAAAGTATAAAAAAAAATAGGGCCGGGGGTGTAGCGCAGAGGTAGAACACCCCTGGGTTCAATCCCTGGTACCGCAA
>PVJS01025197.1:0-2500 GCA_004027185.1 Glis glis
AGATAAGTAAACATACACACACACACACACACACACACACACACACACACACACTGGAAGGTATACTCAAACATATGACACTAAAATAAAAAAAGCATGGTTATTAGTGGTTTACATATCCAACCAACATGTGATTACAGGACTAGAGTCAGCATGTTCAGGCTCGGGTTCTGGGCCCCTTGTTTCCATCTCAGTGGCCTTGCATAAGTCACCTCACTTCCCTGAGCCTCATTTTCCTCATCCGTGAAATGGGGATAGTAATTCTACCTGCCTCTCAGAGTCATTGTGTTGATCAAATCAAATCGGGAAGGAGAAAGACTTTACAAATGGCAAAGGAGACCCGTAAAGGCGTGCACAAAATCAGACAAATACACGGCAGGGGGTGTGGCCCGGATGTCGAAAGCTGAAATCTAGGTCAGGAGGGCCAATCTGAGGATCACACCAAGAGTAAGAGGAGAAGCACCAAGTGGAAAACCAAATACCAACTGAAGTAACTCAGGGGGGCTTTCATGTCCCTTGTCCCCCCCTGGACACTCGAGGTACTTGCAGTCCTTCACGTCAGCTGGTGCTGCGCTTTATGGGGAGACTGAGGCCGGCAGGCTGGGCCTCATCTTATTTTCTTCGCCTCTCTTCTTTTCGGGTGCCTTCTTTGGCTGATCGCCCCCCAAAACCTCGAGCGAGGAATTCCCTCCTCCAGCTGGCCCTCTAGCTGGCTGTCCCCAGATCTCCCTGCCTGCCACTCCACTCCTCTGAAGACACAGCAAAGGCAGGAGCAGTCACTGACCGCAAGTGGAATCAAGATGGCGCCAGGGCTGGTTCCCATGGCCCGTGGAAGGGATACCAGCACACTGTCCTCTCTTGGCAGCCACACTATCACCCTGAGGACACCCAACACTGCCCCCTCCTTCCCCAGCCTCCCCAGGAGGATCGGTGCCCCCTGGATCTCCACCCCCAGAGTCCGAGAGTCCCCTGCCTGGTCCACCGCTTATTTGAGGCTGCTGCCCTCTGTTCTAGGGGGTCCTTGTCCCTTGTGGAGGAGACAGGGCGAGACAAATGCAGTCCCTCGGAATAATCACGAGGCAGAGGAACAAATAAACACAGACAAGCCACCTGCCACAGCGTATGGGGGCCTAGAGTAACTGAACTCGTGCACATTTTATAAACCACTTGGAGAATATTTTTAAATTGGGATATTTCTGCCCGAGAGTCGCTCTGGGGACTTTGCTCATCAACATGCCTGAGGCCCGAGAATGGCAACTTGCCAAGGAGACTTATGTGTCGGGGGTGACAAAGGCCACATACCCTGTGCATTTCCCCAGCGATCAAGGCCTGTAGAAGTTGAAGTGGCTGCCACAAAACCCCAGGGGGCTGCGCAGTTATATGGGTTCAGGGCTCTGGGTTGCCCATTCTTTGCCATATTGGGGCATGGGATTTCTCCGCAACCCCAAAGGGGGATTGCATACACCCGCAAATATGAAGATTGTAGCCCAGCCATTTGAGCCATGTCCCCACAATCGCAGGTGGTATTCTTATCTACATGTTTACTCATTCGATGCATATTTATATCTCAGTTCCTAAGAAATTATTAAGCTCAGTGAAGACGTGACAGATGGGAGAAAAAAGCCTTTTAGGACTTAAAGGATTAAAAGCTGTTTGTAGCATGTGCCACGGTTTTAAATCTTTAAAGTATCACTTTCTTTATCATTACCAGAAGATGCTTCATAATTATACGTGAGAAGCACTGCTGGGAACACACTTATTGAGCAACTACAGTATTAAGGAGGGTTTACGAAGACACAATCCAACCTTAAAGGAGTCCATGGTCTAGTGGTATCAATAGGTAGAGGAACCTGTCCTTCTGATACAGAAAGAAAATATATATTTTTTTTTTCTTTTTTGCGGTACCGAGGATTGAACCCAGGGGCATTCTACCTCTGAGCTACACCCCCGGCCCTATTTCCCTATTTTTTTATACTTTATTTTGAAACCAGGTCTCACAAAGTTGCGGAGGGCCTCACTAAGTAGAGAGAGAGAGAGAGAGAGAGAGAGAGAGACAGGGAGAGAGAGAGAGAGCTGAGGTTGGCCACGAACCCGGATCCTCCGGTCTCCGCCTCCCAAAGTACTGGGATTTCAAGCGTGCGCCACCACACCCGGCCCAGAAAGAAAAAATATTTAAAAGGAACTAGTGTAAATGTTTGTGAGCACCAGAATAGAGTGACGGTGTGTCCAGGAAGCAGGAATTGGGCATCAGGCTTCGCAGAGGCGCTAATGATTCAGAGCAGACAGGAGGGGAAGCAGCATGAAGGAATTCCTAGCAGGAACATCTTGTGCAACTGCTTTCAAGTGATCTTGAAAAGAGGTTTATTTAGCTCACAGTTTTGGAAGCTGAAAATCCAAACAGCACAATACAGTCTCTGGTGAGGGCCCCCTTGGCCATGATGACAGATGGCATCATGGCAGAAACTTACACTGCAAGCCCGGAAACCAGAAAGCAACTCAG
>PVJS01025197.1:5000-28065 GCA_004027185.1 Glis glis
AACATGGCCTGGCACGTACTAGGCACTCAACTGCTAGCTGAATGAACTAATCGTCTTTCTTTTGGCTGCTACCTTCCTTGTTTCTGAGGCCAACCCTCTTAGCTCTGTTGATTTGGGCAGCTCTTTTTCTTGTAACACACTGTGATTGGCACAAGTCTTGGAAGGACCCTGTCCCTCCATCGGAGTTACTTTCCCTGGAGTAAAGTTCAGGGCCCCATAAAAATGTCTCTGGAAAGAGACAGTACATTAACTTAAAGTCCATTATAAATATCTTTGGGTGAATGGGTTGATGAGATTTCTGTAATCATATGACCTCACAATAGCTATTTGTGAGTAGGTATTTTAAGTCCTCATTTTACAGATGAGGCAAGTGAAGTGAAGCGTTAAGGAACACGCAAAGGTCCCACAAGTAGAAAGTATTAAAGCCAGTGTTCAAATCCAGATCGAGCTAAACCCAAGGCCGGAGTCGACTTGCTGCTTAGCTCTTCTCAACGGGCACTGCCAACGGACTAGTCACTGCAATTGGTTCACACCAGAAGTTCATAGCCAACATTAGCCCGGTGGGCTCTGTTTCTCTCTGTGTGTTGTACACAGTTCCAGTGAAAATCATTTTCATCAAGGCAGATGGCTTCCCACCTGGGGAATTGCAAGCAGGGAAACCAAAACAGAATCTGTCACGTTTAACTTGAACTGGAGGAAAAGATTGGGCAGAATACATTTCAGCCGCTCCTTTGAGAAGGTTTGCTTCTCTTCAGTGTCATGTCAGAGCAAAAAGGTAGACTGTGAGTTGTACTTGATTTCTTAATGCTTAGCCATTTGTTAAGCATTCAAAAGAAAAAAAAAAGAAAAGCAAAACAAAATAGGTACAAAATAGGAAAGAAAGAAAGAAAAAAAAAAGAAAAGCAAAACAAAATAGGATAGTTAAAGGCTCTAGCTCTAGAGAAATGGTCGTGGGTGGGGCACTGTGGACAGGCTGTGTCAGGGACAGCACCAGGCACCTGAGCCAAATCCACTCACCCATTGAACAAAGATAGGTATTTACTATGTTTCAGGTTGAACCACAGCACACACACACATGGGAATGTGCCTTGGTAAGAGCATGTGTATCTTACTTCAATACACATGATAAACCACTCAGCAGCATCCCTGGTCATCCTGGTGTCTCTCCCTTGGCCTTTTGCTCCCAGTTCTTGGCTTCACCCTACCTGTAATATTGCAGGGTAGAAGGCTGTAAGCCTCTGCTTTTTGGTAAAAAGTGGAATTGACAGAGCTGAAAATGGGTCCCAGAACTGGAATGTAAACCCCATGTGTGATCACCATTCTCCTTTGACTAAGGCCGCATGGGGTTTTGTGTCTTTAACCATTTCATGCCCCAAATTGTGCTGCCCAAACAGGCTCTGTACTGAGCTCTGGGGATAGAAAAATAAGTGAGAACCACCTACCTGGGAGGCACTCGCAGTTTAGTTGGGGAGACACAGAGTTAAACAGATGGTGACAATCCAAGGTGATGAGGGCTGTAATAGAGTCCAGGGGGATGACTCCACCTGGGATAGCTGAGCTGGGTATAGGGAAAAAGAAACTGAAATGGAAGGGATTTTAAGACCAACAGAGTTCTAATTGGGTGTGGTGGTCCACACACCTGTAATCCCAGTACTTGGGAGGCTGAGACAGGAGGATGGCAGATTCCAGACCAGCCTTAGCAACTTAGTGAGAGTCTCAGCAACCTAGCGAGACCCTGTTTCAAAACAAAAAATTTTTAGAAAAAAAGAGGACTGGGGCTGTAGCTCTGAGGTTGAATGCCCCTGGGTTCAATCCCTAGCATCACAAAAAGAAAATGAAAAAAAAAAAAAAGACTAGCAGAGTTCTGCCTGAGACCTAGCAAGTCCATTGCTGTTTCAGCAAGGAGTTTTAGCCTCTATCTTCTCTAAGCTCCCTGTGTTCCCGACATTCCGAAGCAACACTCTTTCTGGGTCCCATCTCCTAATATCCCTGACACCAGCTATTCTTAGCTGATCAGATGGCAAAGTCAGGAATGCAGACATGTAAATAAATTAACCGAGTCTTTCAGTGTGGGAATGTCTCCACGAGATGGAGAGCTGAGAGGCAAGCCTCAAAGACAATGTGGTCACCAATACACACGTGGAAAGCTGATAGAAATGACTTTGAACTACTGAGTATTTCTCAGAGAGCAGGGTTTGGCACAGCAATGACCAGGCATGGCCAGTCTCCAACCAAAGCTGGTGTCATAAATTGACACACTTATAGTGTAAAGGCAAAAATTAGTGCCTTTTGGAATGAAGATCAGGAAATAGCCAAGAGATTTTCATATATATTTAGAAATAGCAAGGACAGGAGAGACCAAACTTTCTCTTTTGTCATTTTGGAAAGATTTCGCAGAAAACGCTGGAGGAGGTTGTTCAGACATTTCTTATTGAGAGTATCAGCATCTTGGAAAGCCAAGAATTGTGGGAGTTACTGCAGCCATGTGAAGCATCAGCAAGAGCAGAATCCTGGACTTTGCCTTTCTTGACAAGGATCAAGGATGTTACTCATGGCTAGCAGAAGCAGGCAGCAAGGGCTGAGCCGTCATGACACGCTCCTGCTGATGCTCCCAGATAATGTTTGAGAAACAGGACTGGCTAAGATAAGGACTGAACTTTTGGCTTCATATTTTACAACATTGGCTTCATATTTTACAACAGTGCTTCTGTAAGCTTGTTGCTTTCAAATAAAGTTGTTCCTTCTCCTTTAGGAAGTTCCACTAACTTTGTCTTTTGCTTCTCATTGCCGCGCCGTCCCTCTTCACCACAAATAACTGCCGTGCTGGTTGCAGCAAGTGGCACCCGAACAGGAACTAGGAAAGGAAGAAAAAAAGAAAATAAACAGGGAAATGGAAACTGTAAGTAGCACTGGCAATTGGCAAGCCTGATTTACTGTGTGCTCGCAACTGAGAGTAATCAGGGACTCTTTGTAATGAACAAAGAGTCAATCAAGTTCAGAGTTAAATAAAAGTAAAAGGAGTAAAAGTAACAGAAGATAATTTAAGGATTACCCACAGGTAGGGTACAACCTTGCCTCGGAACTGTTTTTTTTATGTGGTCTACACACAGAGGCCGAGGGGACCTGACCCCTCTGCCCCACTAGAAGGTAAATTGCCTTTTCCTATTCTTTCCAAGGGACCTGGCCCCTCTGCCCCCCTAGAGGGTGGACTGCCACCTCCGGAGTCAGGATCCTGTTTGCCCACGGAGGAAAAGTCTCCTTTGCCACCTCCACTGGCTTTTCCATCTGAAGATCAGAGCCTGGAACAGCTGCCTGCCTATGGGAGGCTGCTATCGTTGGAGAAATACAGGCGTTCCCTGTCATCAGAGCTCAAGGGCAGAAGCTGAGACACACATCTTTGCCCTTTCAGGTATTTAAGGAATTAAACCAAAGTGTAACAAAACATGTTTTACAGAGCTCTTTTACCAAAGGAATTCTTAAAGCTATGTCATCTAGCTATGAGATAACTCATGATTGGAAAGCCCTCATTCACTCTTTACTGACCCCGGCTCAAAATAATGTTTGGCTTTTAAAATATAATGAGGGATGCATATCTCAGGCTTTAAAATTTTTAAATTATGCTATCCCTAAAAACTTATCCCTGGGCTGTATAATAAATAAATAAAAGACAAAAAACTTATAAAATAAGGGGAAAAACTAGTTTTTATTACCAGGCATGGCCCTAATGTAAATGAAAAAATAAAGGCTTGTTCTAAAAAATAATCAGAAATCTAAATATTTAGGGTTTTCGCCCCTAAAAAAAAAAAGGTGGTAATGTCTGATGTAATCTTCCTCATGGTGTGACAAGTGGCCACCTGAATCAGTTGATTAATATCAGTTTTGACTGGTGGACCCTGCCCCAGACATCCCCTGCTAAATAGGCTTCCATGTTTGTGTCCTCTATTTTATAATCTATTACTCTTTATGTTACAGGACACAAACATCTGTAATAGGATGTATTTTGATATCTAAAACTTTAAATCTGGCACTATGTTTAGTATTCTATCTGTAAAATTAAAATGCCTGGCAAATTAAAGTTATGAGATTTTTATTTTCTGTCTATGTTTATGTATGCTTGTATATGTAAGTATATTGTCTGTCTATTATTTACATGGTACCAAAATTACTAAATTAAAATTCTAATTAGTATGTTATATTAATTATATATATATATGACTAAATTATATATATGGCTAAAAAATTCTTACGCTGTGTTTTGATGAACAACTATTAAGAACACAAAGTATTTTATCTTACCAAAAAAGGTAATTTATCTATATTAAAAGTTTTTTAATAAGGATTGTTTTAAATGTAAAAAACCCAATAGATACAAGGAGATATTTATAGATCTGAGAAGGTTATTTTAATTTTAAAAAAGTTAAAAGGAAAAAGAAAATGCTTTTAAATGGAAAAGGATTTTGTATGGCAATATTTTTGCTCTAAATGACTGAATTATCCCATAAAGGAAAAGAAAGGTGAAAACAAAAATCAGAATGTTAAGCAAGCTCAAGAGCTGTGTGCATGTATGTTAACACCAAACTGATACTCATTGTGATGTGAGACTACAATGCACCAACAAAAACATAAAAAAAGAATGTTAAGCAAGCTGCAGATGGTTTGAGGAAGTTGCAAATGATTTGTAAAGGATAAATTATGAAAGAAATTTTGTATAGGTAATAAAGCAGGTTAGAATTAAAAGGAATTTTTAAAAAGTCACATTTAATGCATTCATTCTATGTTTAAAATAACTGGGTTTTCTTAAGGTATAATTATGCTCTATGTAAAGTTCTACAAAAGCTAGCCTAGAGAACAAAAATATGCATTTTATTAAGGTAATTTCCTGTTTCTGCTGTCTCTATCTTCTATATTTAAAACAATATGGTTTTCTGCTCTTATGAAAGCCTAACTTTACTAAAACCTAACTTTAAAAAAATTGTGTTTTATCAAGATAATCTCTGTGTTTACTGTCATTTTAAGACCTGGTTTACATCCATTTGTCTTGGCTAAATAGATATTTTATTATATAAATAAAATAGAATTGTACACCAGATAATAGGTATATTTCTGAATATTAATAGTTTCTCAAATTTATGGAAGGTCTAGAGCTATTTAATTTTTGTCAGTGTTGTTTACCTACATAAACCTATAATTACAGTTATCTTACTGAGCCATGAATTCTAAATTTCACTTCAAATGTAAAAGCTAATTTAATATATGGAGAACTTTTTTGTCTTGTGATGTTAATTATTGCTAAATTCTTTATATGTTAGAGGTATTTGTGTTCCCAAAGTGTAAAACATTTCTAAAATATAAAACTTAAAAAAACTTTACCAAGCTAATGGCATCTAAACAAAAATTGGTAATAGTAATAGCCTTTTCCAGTTTATATTTGTGTATGGCTAATTGTATTATGACCATCTTCTCTATGCAAAGATACAAATGGGATTTTTTTTGTTCGTGATAATTCTGTTTTGTGCTTTTCTTATAAAACTGTATAACAGTTGTCTCTTAACATTTAACAGAAATACAACACTCAGTGTTTTGAGATGATAGCCATCACCTGCAAGACAGCTTAAAAAGGTCTGGTAAAACTGACCTTCTTGGTGTTCAACAGCCAAGAATTAGAAAACAATCAGGAAATAAAAATACTAAGGAGAAAACAGCCAATATTTTAGCCCTTACCCTCCAAGATCAAACAGGACCCAGGGGATAATGGGACCTCATTAAAGGCCCTAAAACTCTGGTAAGC
The DNA here is from genome assembly GCA_004027185.1 of Glis glis. Classification (NCBI taxonomy): domain Eukaryota; kingdom Metazoa; phylum Chordata; class Mammalia; order Rodentia; family Gliridae; genus Glis; species Glis glis. Next base: position 10,789 of record PVJS01025197.1, read on the forward strand.
CATCTGACCTCTCCAATCAGGGGGATCACAAAGGCCCCAGAGACTTGGAGCCACCAGCACATATTCTGCAAAAAGGAGGGTCATTGGAGAGGGACATATCCCCTATGCTTCAAGGGAAGACAAATGCTCAGCAAGACCATGACCTGTCCTAGCAGATGGCATAACTGGCAGAGGAAAAGCCTCACAAAGTCCCTAAGAGTAACCCTGAGAAGCCTTAACTGACCCTGACAGCAAAATAATGTTATAAAAACTTATGTTTGCTCAACATAAAGCTACCTGCTTGGTCTTGAACACCCAGAAGAACAGTATAATCAGAGGCAAATGTCTTATTTAAAAAACAACAACAAAACATAAAAGGGGGAATCAGGGATTGTCTTCTAAAGACATAAAGTTCTGTATACTTTTAGTTTTTTGGTTTGTGATATCTATAGACATTTTCAAAAACCTTCATTGCAAGGACTCCTTCCTAAGGTCCTTTACAAAGCTCCACATGGTAAAGAAAGATGGCATTGTCTTGTTTCCTTGGTAACTTGGGAAAGAAGATATACTTATGTCTCCACAGAAACCAAAACACTTTCACTGTCTGTCAATGAGTCAAGCCTTACCATGAGCTGGAAAAATCAACAGACCAACCTGATCCCTCAGATGCAGTGCCTACAGATGAGAAGCAATGCTGACACCCGGCCACTAGGAATGCTTCTATCCAACTTATGTGTCACCAGATTTAAAAAGAAGTGTGTCTAGAACTTTGCAAGTTCAACAAAGGATAAATCAGACTTTTGAAATTGAACTGTCTGGATTTAAGGATGCTGTGGCATGGCTAGGAGATAAAGTATCCTCCATGGAAACAGCAAAGGTTACTTTGCCATTGTGCCTTTTCTAAGATATGTGTCACCAATGTCCCTTACAATGAAACCCTTCACCCCTGGACCGTGTTAAAAATCATTTGATGGGGATATGGGAGAAACATAATGTCTCTTTGGATATATAGCAGTTATAGGAGGGATGGAAGAATTTTAACCTTTTTGATTGGATCAAATGGCATTGGCCTATATCTTTGAGGCAATAATTAGATTATGTTTGTGTTTCTTTGTTTTATTAAAAGTCTGCAGGGTCGGAGTAAACTGCTTGCATCATGCTAAATGTACTAAAGCAACTGTTTATTTTACTAAGCTCTTCAAAAAACAAAAAGGGGAATATGCTGGAGGAGGTTTCTCAGACATTCTAGATGAGAGTGTCAGTATCTCAGAAGGCCAAGAATTGTGGGCGTGACTGCAGCCATGATAAGCATCAGCAAAGGAGCAGAATGCTACACTTTGCCTTTCTTGACAAGGCTCAAGGATGTTACTCATGGCTAACAGAAGCGGGCAGCAAGGGCTGAGCCATCATGACATGCTCCTGCTGATGCTCCCAGATAATGTTTGAAAAACAGGACTGATAAGGACCGAACTTTTGTATGGTAAACATTGGCTTCATATTTGCAATAGTGCTTCTGTTAGCTTGTTGCTTTCAAGTAGTTATTCCTTCTCCTTTAGGAAGTTCCACTAACTTTGTCTTTTGTTTCTCCTTGCCATGCCATCTCTCTTCACCCTGAATAACTGCCATGCTGGTTGTGGCAAAAAAAAGGTCATTTTTAGTACCCAGGTAGAGGATGTGGGAGACAAAGAGTGCTTTCACAGTGGAGGTAGGGTGGAATTGGGCTAGGAAGAGAAAGAACAGAGGAAAGGAGCCTGCTGGCCCCTGGAGCCACAGCTGGAAAGAAAAGCCCAATTGCACACATTGGGGAATAGGAGTTGTCATGGGGCTTCTTTCTATTATTTTTCTTCTGGGTCACATGTGAAAGCAGCACATGGCCTAATGGTTGGGGAGTCAGATAGACTTACATTTGAATTTGGTTGTTATCAGCTTTATAATTCCGCTTAAATTGCTTGACCTTCTGGGCCTCAGCTTCTGTGTCTACAAAAGTAGACTGAGAATGCCCACCACACAGGGGTGGGGATTGAATAGGATAACATTTGGAAATGCTGAGTACAGAATCAGATTTTACTGGTGAGATTTTTTTTTCTGCAACAATAACTCCCACATCTGAGTGGTTTAAAAGCCTAAATATAGCCAGATGTTTGTAATCCCAGTACTTGGGAGACTGGGACAGGAAGATCGCGGGTTTGAGACCAGCCTTAGCAACTTAGTGAGACTCTGTTTCAAAACAAAGAAATAAAAAGGACTGGAGGTGTAGCTTAGAAGAAGGCCCATGGGTTCAATCACCAAATACACACACACACACACACACACACACACACACACACACACATACACACACATCCCAGGCATTTCCTTCTTAAGGGCTGTGGACTGGCTCTGGCTCTGCTGAGCCCCATCGGTCCCCATGCACCTTCTCATTCAATGGTCCCTGATGAAGAGGCTGCCGCTTTTACTGTGGAGGACAAGCTGCAAAGGGACAGAGCTTTGGCCATGCCAGCTTCAAATCTTCACTGGAGCCGGGCATGGTGGCACACGCATGTAATCCCAGTACTTGGGAGGCTAAGACAGGAGGATTTCAGGTTTAAAGCCAGCCTCTGCAACTTAGCAAGACCCTGTTTCAAAATTTAAAAATAAATAAATAAAAAGGGGTGGGATGTCACTTAGAGGTAGAATGCCCCTAAGTTCAATCCCCAGTGCCACAAAAAAATAAAATAAAAAACTTCACTGTAACATGGCATATGACACATCTGCTAAGAGTTCACATGCCAAAGCAAGTCTCCTCTGCCTCCAGAGAAGCATGGGAAACACAGACGAGCACACATGATTGTCACCGAATACGGCCACCCACCATATGTGGCCTTCCGTTAGCCATGGCTCCTGAGCTGGCAAGTAGACTCACAGGTACTTGAGAGATGCAGATGATACTAGAGATGGATGGGGGTGTGATGTCCAAGGAGGCAAAGGAAATGCATGGCTATGTCAGAACCCATCCAACTCACAAACCCATTCCATTGCTCAAAATTCCTGGGAAAATAATGGGTGAGAAGAGAAGTGAGGGATTAAAGATGGCAGGATAGAGGAAGCCAGCATGTCTCCGGCTCTCCAAGACTCGGAACTCAACCAGCGGGAAGAGTGCTTCTTGGTAAAGGAAGAAAAGCAGTCAGAACTCAACAGAATAACAACAGTCAAAACACAGTGGAATTGGACACAGCGCAGACAGCAGAGGACTGAAAAGAGCTCCATGTGTCTCATCTGGTGAGCAGAGAGCAGAGGCGGCACCATCTTGGCGAGTCCAAATGGGGCTGGCTGCTGCTGGGACCGGAGGCAATGAGAGACCAACTCCAGCAAAGAAGCAGCAGAACCTTGTCAAGTCAGTGACTACAGATCATCATTAAAAGCATTCACACTCTTCTCTCCATGCTCGAATACCTCAAGACTTCCCAGATATCCCAGCCAGACCACACAGCAAAATACTGTGGCTGCAACTGAACTCATCTCTGCCTGCAGGGACCTGGACGGCACTCATCAAGACCTTGAGTTAACAAACTGTCCCAATGTGAGACTACCCTGCATGGCCACAGGGACTTGTGTGGCAATGAACAGACCCATGGGGTCTGTGAGTTTGCAAATCACCCCTGCAAAGGTGGGAGGAGTGGCTACAGTCAGACACAGCAGAAACGTGAATTAGCAGATATCCCCTAGGGACATTCAGGCAGGAGGGACCTAGAGTCTCGCCAAGCCCTTGCAGGTTCTCCAGCGATCACCACAGGACCACCAGCTGTGGTGTCTGTGGTGTGAATAACAGCCAACTGAGTTGCAGGCACGTAAAGCTATAAACTCTCACCCAGCTGTGTTTGGGAGCTACAAGCACTAAGGCCAGAGGCCAACAAGGTGTCACGTGAACACAGCTGCCCAGAGCAGCAGCAGTGTCTGTGGGGCTAAATAAGTGAGCCACCCAAGCCGCAGGCTCAGAATGATACTATCTCTCCCTGCCAGAGTTTGGGTCCTGAAAGCAAGGAGTCCAGGGGCCAGCAGGGGTTCACTTGATCACAGCTACAGGCTGGGAACTCAACACTCTCTCCACCAGCAGAGTTTGTGCCTGGCATGCATGCATGTCAATGACCAACAGTGCTCCATGTTATTGTAACCAGCAGATCAGCGGTGGTGTCCCTGGGCCATCAAAGTTCCACGAGCTGCACCACAATCTCAGAACATAGCAATCTCTGACCCTGCTGAGCTTAGGCCCAGTGGCCACAGAGGCCAGAGATCATCACTCTGCAGTTTCCCAGATTCACATTCAGCAGAGCAGCAGTGGTGTCTGTGGAGCATTAAATCCCAAACAGCAGGCTACAGGCTCTGAATAGAACATCATAGTCTCTGGCCCTATGGAGTTTGGCCCTGGAGAGCACGGCAGCCTGCAGCCAATCAGAGACTCCTGTTTGTCTGCACTAAGAACTATATCTTGTTAAAGAGGCTCTTGGGGACAAACTGAAAAGTTTGATTATATGAGACAGATTAATAGAGGCAAATATATACACCCAACATAGACTTTATTATAAAGATATAACAAATAGACACAGGACTCACACACAAAGAGGAAGAAGATGCCGAGACAACAGAAATAGAAACCTGAGAACTCTGAAAATGTGAGAATGAAGAACAGCAAGGAAACAATAAACTCCCACAACTCAACAACAAGAAAGATCACCAATACTAAGCTGCAGGAAATGCCAGAAGGAGAATTTCAAATTTTGATCTTCAATATGATCAAAGGCCTCAGAAACGAAATCAGAGAAAGTATACAGGAAATGAAAGAACATACAAATAGAGAAATTGAGGCCTTAAGTAAAAATCAAAAAGAAGCTTTTAGCAAAATGATGGAGTCCAAAAATGAGTTAAAGATCCTAATAGAAACTACCTCTGGCAAGCTAGACCACATGGAAAATAGAGTATCACTCTTGGAAGACAGCTCATTCAAAACTGAAAACACAGTCAACAATATAGAGAAGACAATACAACACCATGAACTGAACATTCAAGAACTATGGAATAATATGAAATGACCTAACTTACAGATAATAAGCATTGAAGAAGGTCTAGAAGTACAAACCTAGGGTATCAGAAACCTCTTCAGGTTTCCCAAACATAGAAATTTCCCAAACATAGAAAAAGACTTGGACATCCACATACAAGAGACATTCAGAACACCAAGACAAGATCAAAGGACTTCCCCATGCCACATAATAATCAAAATGCCTAACATAGAGGCCAAGGAAAGAATCTTAAAAGCAGTAATAACAGAAGAACAGGTGACATTCAGGGGCAAAACAGTAAGAATCACTCCAGACTTTTCAACCCAAGTCATGAAAGCCAGGAGGGGCTGGTATGATGTACTCCAGACCCTGAAAGAAAACAACTTCCAACCAAGACTGCTATATCCAGCAAAGATAGCATTCAAAATTATGGAGAAATAAAAACGTTCCAAGACAAGCAGAAACTAAAAGAATTCATGACTACCAAGCCAGCACTAGAGAAAATACCTAAAGAAATAAAACACGAAGAAGAAAAAAGAAGCAAATACCAGAACCAGCGGAGGGGCGAACTACACCAGATGGGCAACTAAGCAAAGGAGAAATAACACTACATCAATCAGAAAGTAGAACTCGAAATGACAAGAAACAAAAATCATCTCTCAATAATAACACTGAATGTCAAAGGTCTAAACTCTCCAATTAAAATGCATAGACTGGCAATGTGGATTAAAGAACATAATCCAACTATATGCTGCTTGCAAGAAACTCACCGTACAGGAAAAGATATCCATAGGCTAAAGGTTAAAGGATGGGAAAAGATGCACTATGCAAATGGAGACTGAAAACAAGCAGGGGTAGCAACACTCATACCCGACAAAGCAGACTTTAAGTTAAAACATATCAGAAGAGACAAAGCGGTCACTTCTTATTAATAAAAGGAACAATCCAACAAGAAGATGTAATGATAATAAACATTTATGTCCAAATGTGGATTCACCCACTTTTATAAAACAAACTCTTTGGGACATCAGGTCTCAAATAGACCCAAATACAATAATATTGGGAGACTTCAACATGCCACTCATACCACTAGATCGATCTTCCAGGCAAAAAATGAGTAAAGCCTCTTCATACCTAAAGAACACTATGGACTAAATGGATCTAATAGACATATACAGAATATTCCAACCAACAATAGCTGAATACACATTCTTATCAGCTGCCCATGGAAAAAGAGACCACATTCAGGACCACAAAACAAGTACCAGCAAATTCAAAAAATGTAATATAATTCCCTGCATCTTTTCAGATCATAATGGAATGGAAGTAGAAATCAACAACAGGAAGACTAAAAGAAATTACATAAATACATGGAGACTGAATGATATACTCATAAATGAGGACTGAATCAGAGAAGAAATAAGGGGAGAAATAAAAAATTCCTAGAATTAAATGAAAATAGAGACACAACATACCAAAATCTATGGGACACTTTGAAGGCGGTTTTAAGAGAAAAATTTATAGCGCCGAAGGCAGCCGGGCATGGTGGCGCACGCTTGTAATCCCAGTACTTTGGGAGGCGGAGACCGGAGGATCCGGGTTCGTGGCCAGCCTCAGCTCTCTCTCTCTCTCTCTCTCTCTCTCTCTCTACTTAGTGAGGCCCTCTGCAACTTCGTGAGACCTGGTTTCAAAATAAAGGATAAAAAATAGGGCCGGGGGTGTAGCGCGGAGGTAGAACGCCCCTGGGTTCAATCCCTGGTACCACAAAATAAATAAATAAATAAATAAATAAATAAATAAATAAATAAATAAATATAGCGCTGAAGGCCCACATAAGAAAAACAGAAAGTCACCAAATAAATAACCTAAAGACACACCTAAAAGACCTGGAAAAGAGAAACAGTTTAAGCCAAAGCCAGTAGAAGGCAGGAAATAATTAAAAGTAGAGCAGAAATCAATGAAATAGAAAACAAAAACAATACAAATGATTAACAAAACAAAAAACTGATTCTTTGAAAAGATTAACAAGATTGACAAACCCTTAGCCAATCTAACCAAAAGAAAGAGAGACTCAACACAAATTATTAAAATCAGAAATGAAAAAGGAGACATCACCACAGACAGTGGGGAAATTGAGAGGATCATCAGAAACTATTTTGAAAATTTATACTCCAATAAACTGGAAAACATAGAAGACATTGACAAATTTCCAGACACACACAATCTACCTAAATTGAACCAAGAAGATATAGAAAACCTAAACTAACTAATCGCAAACAAAGAAACAACCATAAAAGGCCTGCCATCAAAGAAAAGTCCAGGTGCAAATGGATTCCCGGCTGAATTCTATAAAACTTTTACAGAAGAATTAAACCCAATACTTCACAAGCTATTCTGTGAAATCAAAAGAGATGGAATCCTTCCAAACTCCTTCTATGAGGCCAGTATCAACTTAATACCAAAACCAAATTAAGATCCTTGAAGAAAAGAAAATTACAGACCAATGTCATTGATGAACATAGATGCAAAAATTCTAAACAAAATACTAGCCATGCATGTTCAAAACCACATCAAAATTGTACACCATAACCAAGTTGGTTTCATCCCAGGAAGGCAAGACTGGTTCAACATACGCAAATCAATACATCCACACACTTGTAGTCAATTGATTTTCAACAAAATCAGTCTACCAAGTATTTGGATTACAGGCATGCACCACCACACCTGGAAGAACTGATTTTTTTAAGAGGGTTCATGATAACAGCTTACTCATCTCTTACTTTTCTTCCTCTCACTCTTTTCTCACCAACCAACTTGGCTTTCTTGATGTTCTTTGAACTGCTCAGCATGTTGCCACTTCAGGTCTTGCGCTCACTGCTCCATCTGCTTGAATGTTGGACCTCGGCATCTGCAGGACGCAGCCTCTTCTTCAGGTCTCTGTCAGAGACATTGTCCCTGCCCAACCTATAGAAAATAACAAAGCCCTGTCCAGATGTCCCCCGTTGCCCCTAACCTGACTTATGGCTCTCCGGGACACTTGTCACAACCCAGCACGTTATATTTTGCTATTATTTATTATTTCTCACTCCCATTTAGAATATAAGCTTCGTGAGAGCAGGGACTGTTCACCCTTTCTCCCCAGCACCTACAATGGTGAGTGGCGTAGGTAGTCATTAAATAGTTGCTGAATTAATTGAGCAAATATGTAACATGAACTCACAGGAATGATAGATGATAGGTAGATAGATGATAGATAGATAGATACATACATACATACATACCTATATCATATGGTATTTTCAAGCCCCATTTCATGAATATGATTACTTAAAGTGAGAGAATTAAAATGACTTACCCACAGTCACACAGCCCAGGGCTGCCCACATGGCCGCACACCACCCGGAGAGAGGCGGGCCTGTGGCTCCAGGTTGCAGCTGAGATGCAGCAGTTACTGGCGTTGCTTCCCAGGATCAGAGCAGTGACACGGAGATCTGTACCCTGCAGAGTCCGCGAGGCCCCGGGCCCTGGCTGCTGTGCTCCCCAGGGTGCAAGGTAGCGCACAGAAGATGCTCGGCCTGGGAGGCGGGGAGCCTGGGGTCGGGGCACGGGTGGAGAGGGGCCGCTGGACTGCTCCCCTTGACCAGCAGGCAGAGCGACCCACAGCTCATCAGCAGCACCTTGTTGACTTTTAACGCTTCCTCGCCACCTCCTCTGCGTGCGGCATCCCTGATAAAATGCCACAGCGGGTAACCTCCCCGGGCCTCCCTCGGTCCTCCTGTCCGTACCGCCTGTCCTCCACTGGCGCAGGAATGCTGTGCACAGGCAAAGGCCTGGCAAGGGCTGCATTTGTCCTCGACCCTCGCTGACAGCGCCTGCTTCTGGACAGAGGGCCCTGGGGGGACGCCCCGCCAGGCCCCAGAGCATTGCCACCCACTGTCACTGGCCACAAGAATTCACTCTCCCACCTCCCCACCCTCCCTGCCCAGGGCCTCCTCCACCGACAGAGAAGAGCAGCCACAGGACTGTCGCCCAATGTGCATGTATCTGTGCCACCATGACACTGTCCTGGTGTCGGCAGGGCTCTGTGTAATGGATACACCATGCCAGCCCCCCCACCAGACAACCCCGTGCCCTTCCCCGGACACCACTCTACAGGAAGCCGCCCACCTGGCCCAGGCTCAGAGAGGAGCCACACGACCCACACGTAAATGCCACATCTGTTCCCCTCTCGTGCGGATTCTTTACCTTCAACTGAACTTGCAGCATCTGGAGCCTGCAGAAGGGGTGACCACCCAGACCACCACCTGTCCCCACCCTTTGAGGGCTTCAGAATGGCCGTGTCCCCTGCCAGCTGTCCTTTTTTCTTTTCTTTTTTTTTTTTTTTTTGTACTAGGGATTGAACCCAGGGTCATTCTACTTCCAAGCTACATCCCCAGCCCTATTTTATTTAGAAGCAGGGTCTCATAAATTGCTGAGGGCCTTGCTAAATTGCTGAGGCTGACCTCAAACCTGTGATCCTCCTGTCTCTGCTTCCCAAGTACAGGGATTACAGGTGTCACCACCACGCTTGGCGCCAACTGTCCTTTGACCCTCCGGAACCATGTTTTTTCAAACTGCAAATCATAACTTACTAGTGAGTCACCACATCAGTTTAGTGGGCTGCCATCACCATTTTTAATTAAATAAACTAAAGGAGAGGAAAAAATCATCGTGTGCTTCACAAAATAGGGTATTTTTCTAAAACTTCTGTTTTGGTCGTGTGTGCGTGTGTATATTCTTGGGTTTGAGTATTAAGTGTGTTTTTCACTGTGGTTTTGATAAGGTGCACCTGGCAAAGAACGGCGCCTCTTCCAAGCTGTGGCAGAGGACCTTCCGCGGCTGGGGCTGACCCCGCTCACTCCAGGACAAGCTGGGGCTCCGTGACCTGGCAGCGCGGCCCTGTGGGGTGCTGACAGCCACCTCACCCCACGGGAATCAGTGCATCTGCAGAGAAATTTGACACGAGAGTGAGACTGAGCCAGTGGTTCAATGTTCCAGAAGGATCCTCACTGCTGTAGGAACCAGACCAAGAGGCTGACCACCACAGAGCAGTCTGGTCCCTGGATTGCCCCAAGAGGAAGGTGAACGTCAGGCTGTCAGCATTTTTAAAAAAAAATTCTTAATTTTCATTTTGGTACTGGAAATTGAAGTCAGAGGCATTCTACCTCCGAGCCACACCCCCAGCCCTATTTTATTTCTTACTTTGAAGCAGGGTCTCACTAAGTTGCTGAGGGTCTTGCTAAGTCACTGAGGCTGTCCTTGAACCTGCAATCCTCCTGTCTTGGCCTCCCAAGTGCTGGGATTGATTACCTGAATGAGCCACCATGCCCAGCTCTAGGCTGTCAGTGTTTAATGTTAACTCCCAGCACTTTGCTAGACATCGTGAGGTTCAAAGGAACAGGATGGACCTGCGGCCTTAACGAGCCCACACCATGGCAGGGCTGAAGGCCGAGTGTTTCTAAACTGGTAATGAGCGTGTCACAGGAGGAGGGTTGATTCCGTGAGGAGGCCAAGGGGTTCGCAAGAGGGAGCCCACCTCAGGACCAGCAGGGTCTGTAGCTCAGGTGATGGGTACTCTCATCAGAGACCTAGACGGAGGTTTATTTAGGAAAGTAGGAAATACACATTCAAGGGAGAACGCGGGCCATCTCCTGAGGGAGGCGCATTTGAAAGGGAGCATACGGAAGGAGGTGGGGAGGATGGCCGCAGTCCGGTGGTCTCAAGGGGGGGCCCCGGTTCCCTTAGCATCCTCAGGCTGATCAAGGTCTCCGTGATGTGATCAATAGTTAAGCTGGTTTCTCAAGACATTGTATCTTTCTTGTTAACAGTGCACAGGGCAAGTATAGTTTTCTCTGGTTAACTCTAGAAACTTCAGATTTCCCAGGAATTTGGGAGAGGCAGGTCTGAGAAAGAGAACTGGTTTGGGGAATAAAGGTTTGAAGAACTTTAGCACCAGGTTCTTATTGTAAAGTTATATATTTTACTTCTCTTTCCTATCTGTCTCATTCCTACCTACTTATTTCTTTTATCCTATATCAAGCACACATGTGCAAAATAGCACATTAATCAAGAGTAGACTCACAGGTATCAACTGTAGGAGCAACAAGTAACCAAAAACAGAGAGGGCTGGAGCAGGTGCTGAGGGATGAGCAGTTTGAATAGTGGGGTGGGGAGGGCTTTCAAGACCCAGGGAAATTTTTTTGTTGTTTTTGTTTGGTTTGGTTTGGTTTGGTTTGGTTTGGTTTGGTACTAGGGATTGAACCCAGGGGTGTTCTGCCTCTGAGCTTCACCCCCAGCCCTATTTTATTTTTTTATTTTGAAACAGGATCTCACTAAGTTGCTGAGGGCCTCACTATTTGCTGAGGCTGTCCTCGAACCTGTGATCCTCCTGTCTCAGCCTCCCAAGTACTGGGATTACAGGCGTGTGCCACCATGCCCAGCTAAGATTCAGGGAAATTAAGTCAAGGCTGAGCGCTCTTGGTCAGCATGGGACTACACCGCCCAGCTGGAACAGAGGGGTTGATTCTGTGCGGATCCTGGCTCCATAGGGTGAGGAAGGATTATGGAGGGCAAAGGAAATAGACTCGATACTATAAATAAAATAAAAATCTAACATAACACAAACGTCAGTGGCAGAGACCCTGCCACTTGAGATGCAGATAAGATTGCCCAGCGTCTCCACTCCACATCCTGTGGAAAGTTCAGTGCCCTCCCCAAGATGTCTGCCCTTTCTCAGGGCAGTTACATTTTTGCGGTCTCCTCTCTTTCTGGAATTAGTTCAGTTATCAGTGTTCTCACTCTTCCGTGCTTTGGCCCTTTTTCATACCTAGTTCCATGGGTGACAGTCCCATGAAGCTTAGTCCTTCTCCTTGGTTTACTTACAGACACACACACGCATGCGCACACATGCGCACACGCACCATAAATCTTCCAAGGCCTTTACTGATGTTTTGAGGGAAATGGAGGAAGAATTTACCTTGCTGCAATGGAAACAAATTAATTTATTTAAAAGTCAGTGTTGTAACTGGGAAAGGTGGAGCACGCCTGTAATCCCAGTATTTGGGAGGCTGAGACAGGAGGATTGCCGGTTCGAGGCCAGCCTCAGCAATTTCATGAGGCCTCAGCCACTTAGTGAGACCCTGTTTCAAAATAAAAAATAAAATGGTGCTGGGGGTATAGCTCAGAGGTAGAACGCTCCTGGGTTTAACCCACAGTAACACACACACACACACACACACACACCAGTTGTTAATGTGAATTTGGGGCAACTCCAGATTTCTTCCCCCTAAGTTGCTGAGCCCCTCCCTTTTCTCTTCTCCCCCTCCCACACACCTAATCCCTGTTGTCTCTTAGGCAAAACAGTCTATCGCTTTGGTTTTCTTGTTTTCTGCCAACCTCCAAATCTCCCCTTTCTAGGCCAAGTGTCTATCAAGGAATTTTTCTTAAATAAAGGCAGTTTTCTCCCAAATAGGAATTGTAACGCGGCCTATTAAGATCATTTGTTTTTTCATCCTGGTTCACTAAGAAATGCTACAAAAGAGCGTCAGATGTAAATAGCAGGATAAGAAGTGGGGGTACTGAATGCAGAAGAAGAGTCAGAGAAAGAGATCGAAAAAGTGGGGAGCATGAAGATGATTTTGAGATTTAAAATGTCAAAGAAAGGAAGAGAAACAGAGGTTGAGAGACCCACCCAGGCCACGCTGCGCTGACTGGCGTTTACCCGGTTGATGCTGTGAGTCTCCACACTGAGGCTGACAGGAAGGAAGAATATGGAGAGGGCGGAGCATGTGGGACCCACAGATGTCGGACCTCCAGCCAGAAAGTAACACAGGACACATGAATTCTGCTGCCAATTTGCACTATGGTCTTATTTAAATGACTTCCTGCTCTGGGCCTCAGTTTCTTTATCTGCACAGTGAGAGAGTCAGACTTGTGATTCTTTCCCACGAATTCCATTATCAGATCTTTTTTTTTTTTTTTGGCAGTACTGGGGATTGAACCCAGGGGCATTCTACCTCCGAGCTACATCCCCAGCCCTATTTTATTTTTATTTTGAAACAATGTCTCCCTGGGTTGATGAGAGTCTCACTACTTGCTGAAGCTGGCCACAAACCTGCGATCCTCCTGTCTCAGCTTCCCAAGTACTGGGATGTGGTGGCGTGCGTCACCACTCCCTGCTCCCATTATCAGATCTTAAATACTATTTGCAGTCTGTTTATTTTTGTTGTTTTTATAGACTTTTTATTAATAGAAGAAGGAGCCATAGGAAAAAACCAGTATTGCTGAGGGGAAGGTATTAGGGATATCAAAACTTCTGAAAACGTATAGAACTGAAGTGGTTAAATTAGTTAGCTGACACATTAACTAAAATGTTGTACAGTTATTCTAAAAGAATCGTGTTTTCATAGGAAAATATGACCCTTAGCAGTAATACACACTGAATGTCCTGAGACTCAGCTCTCCATGCCTGGAAGAAGCCTGGTAGTTTAGTCCACATCAGTATAAATAGGCCTCTCTATTGTCCTAGTGTCTCCTACCTTAATTTTGTACATAGTGTCCAGAAAAGAAAAAAAAACACCCATTGAACTCTCTTGATAACCCTAACCTCTAAGAGAGGAACGTTTCTTAAAATGTGTGCAGTTAGCCAGGCGTGGTGGCACATGCCTGTAATCCCAGTACTTGGGAGGCCGAGACCAGAGGATCCAGGTTCGCAGCCAGCCTCAGCTACTTAGTGAGGCCCTCCACAACCTAGTGAGACCCTGTTTCAAAATAAAGAATAAAAAATTGGGCTGGGGGTGTAGCTCAGAGGTAGAATGCCCCTGGGTTCAATCCCCAGTTCCAAAAAATAAAATAAAACAAAATAAAATAAACCTCTTTTTCATCCCTTTCTCATTCCATGATGCATTCTGAATAATTTTCTCTGCACTATCTTCCACTTTACTATAAAATAAAAAAATGAGCTGGGCGTGGTGGCGCACGCTTGTAATCCCAGTACTTTGGGAGGCGGAGACTGGAGGATCTGGGTTTGTGGCCAGCCTCAGCTCTCTCTCTCTCTCTCTCTCTCTCTCTCTTTCTCTCTCTCTCTTTCTCTCTCTCTCTCTCTCTCTCTCTCTCTCTCTCTCTCTCCCTGTCTCTCTCTCTCTCTCCTTAGTGAGGCCCTCCGCAACTTCGTGAGACCCGGTTTCAAAATAAAGTATAAAAAATAGGGCCGGGGGTGTAGCGCGGAGGTAGAACGCCCCTGCGTTCAATCCCTGGTACCGCAAAAAATTAAAATAAAAAAATGTGTGCAGTTAAGCCCAGCGTGATGGTGCATGACTGTAATCCCAGTACTTGGGAGACTGAGAAGAGGATCGCAGGTTTGAGATCAGCCTCAGCAACTTAGCAAGACCCTCAGCAACCTAGCAAGACCCTGTTTCAGAACAAAAATAAAAAGAGCTGGGGATAGCTCAGAGGTAAAATGTGAATGGGTTCAATCCCCAGTATCAAAACAAAACAAAACAAAACAGAACAGAATGTATGGAGTGCAGTTATTCCCAAAGGCAAACGAAAGAGCCAGTCATGGTGGTGCACACCCATAATCCTGGTACTTGGGAGGCTGAGACAGGAGGATCACAGGTTAGCGGCCAGCCTCAACAACTTAGAAAGACCCTCAGCAACTTAGTGAGACCCTGTTTCCAAATAAAATATAAAATAGGGCTGTGGGTGTATCTTAGAGACAGAATGTCCCTGTGTTCAACCCCAGTACCACAAAAAAAAAAAAGAGAGAGAGAAACCTTTCAGAATATATACCACTCCAAAATATGTTCTTTAGCATAAGGATTATCTTGAGTTGATCATTCTGAGAAACTACAGATATATGAGAAGGTCTGAAAATAGAGCAGAGGTTACACTTTTATAAGGGAAATTTATATCTATAAAGGAAATTTGTCAGGTGTCTCCCTTTCAGTACCAGGAAATGAAGGGTAACTGGACCACGAGAGACTCTCATCAATAAAGACACCAACTGACATCTACATAACTGATCTCATCCTTATTTACTTTGCTTTTTCTAGGCATCTCCAAATAACCATCCCCTCCCACACCCTTCTTTCTTTGGGTAGAAAACAGTATTTGAGCTTAAATCCAAAGCAATCTCTTTGAGACTCGCTGATTTCTCTGGCTATCTTCCATGTATACATGGTATTACATTTCTGTTTCTCTTTCTTTTGTTAATCTGTCTTTTGTTACAGAAGTTCCTCCCTACTAAGGACTATGAATGGTTGAGAGGAAATTATTTTTCCTCCCTACACCTTGTACTCACTTCGAGCCTTGCCAAACTCCTTCATATTCTGTGGACACTTGTGGGACATTGCAAAGCTCTATGTGACAAGGGTAGCACGGAAAGGCAGAGGCACACATCTCTGAATCATGTGCACGCTCCGTTATCCTATTAGACTTCACTGACAAAACACAGGTTGAAAGATAAAATTACTAAGAGTTTCAAAATGATAACAGCAGGGTATTAAACCACATACAGGGCTCCTCTGAACATAGAGCCTTACATGGCTATGCAGGTTGCACGCCCGTGAAGCCAGCCCTGGCAGGAGGCTCCTAGAAAACATTTATCATCCATATAAAGAATCTTTCTAGCTGGGAGTGATGGGGCACAGCTGTAATCCCAGTACTCGGGAGACTGAGACAAGGAGAATCACAGGTTCGAGGCCTGCCTCAGCAACTTAACGAGACTCTCAGAAATTTAGCAAGACCCTGTTTCAAAATAAAAAAATAAAACTAAAAAGGGTGAGGGATATAGGTCAGAGGAAGAATGCCCCAGTCCAAAAAAAATTTTAAGAAGGGTCTTTCTGCTGCGCATCATTGTAGTCGCTTTTGGAAGACATGGCAGCTATCTTCCAAGTACGACGGGAACTAGCCTGAGAACAAAGAGACATAAGTGAAGAAAAATGAAAAGGAAGAGCCTGTGGAGAACATATTGAGTCTCTGAATTAACCGGTTCCTGTAGCCACTTTGAGTTTTCTGTTATTTGTAGTTGAAAACATCCAAATTTGACCGAACCCAGGAATCTAGGTTTTAGCTAGTTCTCAGGTGATTCAAATACAGATGGTCTAGGAACCATATTTTGGGAAAGTCAGCTCTAAAACAATGGCAAACATCCCATCTGTATTGGGAAAACCATATTTCCATGAGATGGATCGCCTCAATAGACTCTGATGGATGCCTCAAATGTATAGATAGCTCTTAGTTGTTTTGACTGTTAATACTGCCTTGTACAAAACTCAACATTATCCATGACACCTAAGAATTTCCTTTTTAAAAAAAAGTTATTTATGATTGCTTAATGTCCTGGGAACTGAGTAGTTGGAAATCTTGATTACATATATATTTTTTCCTTCGTCATTTCCTTCCAGGGTGATGTGGGAGGATTTCTTGACTTTGCCAGAACTTCGTGGAGAAACTGCATGGTATGAAATTTTTGTTTTAGATTCTCAGGACCTCTAGGGGCTCATCCAATTACTCAATACAATACCCATACATTGATATAAATAACCTCAAAGAGTAGTGGTAGTTGCTGCTGCTATGCTTAAAAAGTAGGGTCACAGTACCCACCTTTCCCTCCTGAGACAACAGGGTCCCAGCACTGTCCTGCAGAGCTTGGACAGGGCACGGGCACAGAAGCAGATGTGGCTGGGAATTTGGAGTAAAGGGGGAAGAAAAAAATCAACATTTGGGGGTGAAAGAGGGCCTGGGACCCAACTACAGTTCAATGAAAATGTCCAATCCATAGCAGCCCAAACAGAAAAAAAGACCAAACTGTAACCTGGGTCGACAGAGGAGAGAGAGAGAGAGAGAGAGAGAGAGAGAGGTGGAGGTTGAGATTGATATGGAAGCTGTGGCTTCCCCTGAAAGAAGAACTGTTAGTAACATCAAGTTGGTTTGTTGAAGAGGAAGGGACACCACAGACTTCAGAGTAAATGGCATTTGTCTCCCAGCAAATCGATAACAAGTGGAGGCTCAAATATTCTAGATAGTGTATTAGCACTAGCAATCTCGCTACAAGGTGGCAGAGGAAATGGATAGGAGATTGTTTGAAAGCTGCACACAGCTCTCCACATGCACTATCTTAGATTATTAACCTACTGCATCATGGAGAACTGTCTCCACCCCTCAGGGGGATTAGAATCCCCCTGAAGGCAACAACCATGTTTTAGTCCTTTGTTTTTTTTTT
>PVJS01025198.1:0-28060 GCA_004027185.1 Glis glis
CACACACACACACACACACACACACACACACACACACATACACACACACTAGGGAATGGGAGAAATGGAAACTTGGGAGCTAGTTATGAAGGCAATGCTTCAATCTTTAATGTCATCAGTTTCAGTAACTACTAAAACTCATCACATTTGTCATTTTTTTCTTTTTGCGGTACCGGGAATTGAACCCAGGGGCGTTCTACCTCCGTGCTACACCCCTGGCCCTATTTTTTATCCTTTATTTTGAAACCGGGTCTCACGAAGTTGCGAAGTTGCGGAGGGCCTAAGTAGCTGAGGCTGGCCGCGAACCTGGATCCTCTGGTCTCCGCCTCCCAAGTACCGGGATTACAAGCATGCGCCACCACGCCCGGCTACATTTGTCATTTTGAAAATGATTTTAATCATTTTCAGTGCTGCAAGGAATTGAGAAGGTAGGAGGGAAGATCCCAGGAACCCTTTCTTCCTGATTCCTGGGACTTCAAGCTAGAGACTCAAGAGTCACCTGGATGATGTATTTAAGTCACTACCAGGAAAGAGATAAGCTCATCAATCAGTACCTTTCCCTATTCACAAAACCATGACCTTAATAATATATATATATATATATATATATATATATATATATAAATTTTAAGTTTTATTTTAGAAGTTACACATATTTTAAAAGAACAATTTCCTTTTATTTTTCCTCTAATATTACCATTTGGAACATTAGATGAAGATATTTTCACTTGTTATTCTTGAAACCAAAACTTTTTGAGGTCAATGCAATGAATAACCTTCAATAGAAAACATTCAGATACCTGAGGATTCTAATTCCTAACTTGTATTAAGAAGCGTAACATTCAGAATTATCACAAAAACTCAGACACTGAAATTCCTTAATAAAAGTTTACGCATTGGTGAATTCTATTTTTTATTTGAAAAAGCACATATGTTAAAATAATTTTGATATGAGTTATAACTTAAAAATCAGACTTTGTATGGTCAGTGGTTAATGTTTAAAACATTTAGCACACTTTTTCCTGTTTCTATAAATTATTAGATTGGAAACCTTAAGTTTTTGGACTTTTCTTTTGGCAACTGATATCAATTTAATACTAAATTAGACTCCCTCCCCCACTAAAAACAAAATCCGGTTTTTCTTCATAATGTCCCTGCTCTTAAAATACTGCTTTTTAAAAAATACTTCCTTTAAAATTACATAAATATGTACCCTCATATTTACTGCTAGTAATATAATGTCTTCTGTTGATACTCAGTGTGTTTTTAGAGCTTAGTACTAATCCTGGAAGTAAATGTAAGGGACACAGGTAGCAGTCCTATTCATGTTTTCTTTAAGAAAGTCATAAATACCATTGTGTAACAACGAACTAAGCACACTTTTTAACATCTCCCAAATCAGGATGTGTCTTGTAACGGATGTCAGCTCACTATCAAGTGTAGCTTTCGGCTCTGCAGCCACGAGCTACTCTTCCACTCCATGAGGAGCCACCCCCTCCCAGATTTCCCAGCCCTTTTCCAGTCCTGGTGTGCACAGTCCCTGTGGGCTGTGTCCCCTCAGCTGAGTCCTAAACTGAGTGCCCGGGGCCTGTCAACTGAGAGCTTTTGGGCCAGGCCACGTGATTCTGGTCAGGGTGAAAACTTGCATCATTATCCAGTTTTGATACTGGCTACAGGCTGTTACCTGGATAGAGGACAGTTAAAGGTCTGAGAAATAAGCAGTGTGTCAAAGCTGCTAGTGCTTTCAGTATGCCATAAAAGTGTCTTATAAATAGCGTCTTAAATTTGATGATGTACAATAATTAAAAGTTACAACCCAAATTTATAGCTGTACCCTTATGGTTAAAAATTACCTGTACATAGGGATTTTGCCCAATGTCCTGTGTAGATCACTGACTATTAAAACAAGCCGGGCGTGGTGGTGCATGCTTGTAATCCCAGTACTTGGGAGGCTGAGACAGGAGGATTGCAGGTTTGGAGCCAGCCTCAGCTACTTAATGAGGCCCCCCACAACGTAGTGAGACCCTGTTTCAATATAAAGAATAAAAAAATAGGGCTGGGGGTGTAGCTCAGAGGTAGAATGGCCCTCGGTTCCATCCCCAGTTTTGCAACAAAACAAAATGAAACAAAACAAAAAACAACAATAGACGATAAGTCCATTATAAACCAGTTTTTGGCCGACACACACCCCAGCCTCTGCAATGAGAAACCCTTCCCTTTCATCTACTTTAGATAATTTGACAATAGAATGTAATAGTCTAGAAAAGCAAAACTAAAGAAAATTAGATACTCAAACTTTTATTTTCTTACAAAATACTATAGAAATGAACCCAAACTAAACAGATATGTACATGTACATATGTATAAAATTTTACTTCTGAAAAATAATCTATAAAAGTAGATGGTAAAAAAACAAAAACTAAACACAAACAAAACAAACTTAGAAAGATTTCAAACCAGTACTATGAAACTGATTTTCTCAAAGGAAAGTAGTAATTTTAAATTGCTGGTTGTAGTTGGTTTTCTAGGCTTATTTACATATTTTATTGTGATCAGATAAAAGGAGTTTCTTTTATTTTAGAATATCTCTGGTCTCATTTTATTCACAAAATAGTCCGGCATTTCTTTCTTTTTTTTTCTTCACAAATCTTTCGACACGAGGACAAGGCATCTCAGTTACAAATCAACCTCAGTTGTCATCCTCCTCTTGAGACACAGGTCGAAAAGGCAAGGTGGTTTGTCCTCGTTCAGGATCAGACATTCGAAGAATTCTAATCAGTTTGCTTGAAGGAAGTGAGCTAGAGGAAGTAAAAATTAATTACTCAAATTTTCAAGAAAGTTTTTACCCATTTGGCAAAAAAATCTAGGGGCTGGGGGTCAGGGTCGAGCGCTTGCCCAGCGTGTGCAAGGCCCTGGGCTTAATCCCCAGCACGGCAGCAGGGAAAAAACTAGTACTACTTCATGAAAATAAACTGACATGGCTGTTATCTACTAATACTGGGATACACCTAATATCAAGAATTCTAAGAGAAACATAATTTGTAATAATGAAACTTCTTCATTTTTAAAAATTAACTTCCTACTAGATCCCATGTGTTTTCAGTTTGGAGGAAAAAAATATATAAAGATTTATATAGTCATTTTAAACTCTCGCTCTTGTCTAGCCAGGTAGGAGTTATGTGACTATTCTTAATCACAAACTTAAATCCCTGTATGGTCATAGGACCGACCACTTTAGAGACAGAATAGCAAGTCTAAGTGCCACAGTGTTGACACATGGGAGGTACCCAATCAATGCTGATGACGGCAGAGTACAGCTCTTTATTTAGAAAGACTAGTATTTTTAAGTCACCAAGAAAAGAGCCAAGACTAGGGAAAATCACGCATTGTTTCTTTGTCCTCCACAGAATTACTAAAATCACTTTATATCAATTGGTCATGATAAACACAAAGGAATAGATTCAAATTAGAAATATTAAGAAGTCAATAATCATATTTCAGTCAACTTGCCTCAGATATGGAAAGGAGATGACACAAAATTTTTAAATAACTAGAAAAGGAAAACTCATATTAAATCTCCTGAACTGGTATAGAGGTTAATTTTTTCCACTGGCCATTTATGCATTTCCATTTAAAAACTATTATAAAAATTTCTTTTCTCTGTATCTAATACACACACCCCCTCCCCCCAAGCACAGAAAGCTTTAAAAATTCACCTCATGCTTTGAGGGGTAAGCAAGATAAATTGTCTAAAACGCTGGGAATCTGCCATCTTAAGTATCATGTCCATTGCAATTCTCCTGTTAACCATGTCCTGAAGGACAAAGACAAAAGTTAGGATTGCTACTGTGTCAATCACATTCCTTTAAAAGCAGGAATCTGCTGGTTGATACAATCTCCCAGATTTTCATCCATTATTTTATCTACGATGCCAATGAATTTATATCTGGAAAGATAATACCAGAAACTATTAAAAATAACAATATAGCTTCCGAGTTAATTCTATAATCAAAATATCTGTATTCATGGCCCCCTACCTCAAATACAAGTAGCAACTGAAATCATAAAACACACAAATGACACAACTGTTACATTTTGTATCTAATTAGTACAGTAATGGTTTAATTACTTAGGGTAAGTATCTAGTTTCAAGTTTATTAAGTCTCTCAAATTGTCCCTTAATGATCAATGACAATGTTTTTAAAAAATCTGCCCTCCTCATTAACTTCTACAGCTTGCACAATATATACCAATTTGAATTTACAGGTCAATTTCTTAAATATTTAAAATAAGGTAAACAGCACATCAATGTATAGAAAAAAATACTGCTTAGTTATAGTTAGGTTTTGAAACTAAATGAATGACCCTGTGCTTATAATTTGAGTTAAATAACCAAAAGTACACAAAGTATCTATCCCTAGCCTTCTCTCCTGAAAACTGAAATCACAGACTAAGTAATATATGTATCTTTAAAGGTCTTATTTGAAACAGTATGAAGCAATAATTAGAACACTGGCTTAGGAACCAAACAGGGCCCCAATCCTGGTTGTATCTTCTGAAAGAGAAAGAAACTGCGCAGAATTAAATTTGACATACAAGATGGGCAATGAGACTACATCATGGCATTTTGGAAAAAACATTGCATGAAAAGAATAATTACCTTCTATGATTTGAAAATTAACTTTGAAGACAATTCTCAAAGGAGTTTCTAATCCAGCTTTAGTAATGTCATAAAAGGTAAAAATTGATACCATGAATTATACAGTCCTAACAAGTATCAATTCTGACTTGTGAATAAGTATTTACTAAATGCTTATTATGGGCTAGGCATTAGGAGACATAAACATGACTAAGACAGAGGTGATGACCTTGAGAAGGTGCCAGTCTGATGGGAGATTCAAACATGGAAACAGGTGAGTGACAGGAGGAAAAATAATACACTACATCATAAAATATAAAAACAGGATAATATTATGAGCTTGTGTAAGGTGGTGCCAAGGAAACTAAGCAGTTCCTAACCTTGCGTGACAATCTGGTGGTCAGAGGAAGCTTCATGAAGGAGACATTTGAGCCACGTCTGGCAAGACAAGCAGGGCTGATGCACAATGAAAATGAGCACGCTAGGCACGGGTGCCATGTTTGGAATACTACGAAGAGCTTGGTAAAGGTAGAAAGGTCCATCATGAAGGCTCCTAAAGTTCCCCTACAGAATTATGCTTTCATCCCATATATAATAACTAACCACCAAGGGGTTTTAAATAAGTAAGATCAGATCCATCTTAGAAATATAAATCTGTCAAAAAGGCAGAGGACAGACTGAAGAAGGAGCAAGACAATAGTCTGGGAGTGTGAACAAGAGGCCATCACAGCAGGCAAGAGATGCAGAGATGAGAGGTAGCAGAGTTGCAGGGAGAAGGGAGAAGAGGGCAGAGACTAGGGAGACTTCAAAACAGGAGAAGAGGACGATCAGACTAGAGTACAAGTGAAAGGGAAGGAAGAATCAGAGATAAATCACATTTTGAAGCTAAGTGATTATGGTGGTAATGACAGTTTGTCACTAACGAAGGCAGGGAATTTAGGAAAAGCAAAAGGCTTTGAGAGAAAGACACATTCAGTCTCAAATTGAGTTTGCGGGGCTGGCTGTTTACCAGGTGATGTCTAATAGGTCGTGGGGCACACAGGTCTCAAGTGCAAGAGACATGGCAGAATGAGAGGCCTTGGTCTGGTAGGTGTCCATTTGCAGATAGTAGCTGTGGGGACTGCGTGTGTGTGTGTGTGTGTGTGTGTGTATGTGTGCGTGTGTGTGTGTGTAGGAAGTAGAAAGGAGGGAACAGTGAACAGTGTCCAGGAAAATCACCAAAAATATAAAAAGCAAACAAAGAAAACCTCAAACACTTAAAGGGTACCAGAATTGGGGGAGGCAGCCTGGCAGACTGAGTAGAGAGAACAAAACACAGTAAAACTAGGAAAGGGGAGTGTGGAAGCTGGTGAGACAACACGTTCTAAGAGATGGAGAATTGTCTGTGGCGCCAAGTAGCTTAAAAAATAAAGTAAAATATAAGCTCATATATGACCTTTGTTAATAAACAAGTTTTACTAGAGTAGTATAGCCTAAACCTAAATTACTTAAGAAAGCAGTAAAGAGGGTGATTAACTGATGGTTTATGAAGACCCCACATGCGCCTGTGCCACAGGAAGTACGCTGGCTGCGGGACCTCACTGGTGTCTCACTATAACCATGAGGTAGAAGTCCCAATAACCTTGTTTAATACATGAAAAACTGAGCCTCCCAAAAGGTAAATACTTCGCCTAAAGTCATCTGGGTGATCAGTGGCAGAGGTAGGTCTCAAATCCTAGATTTTTTAACCTCAAATGCTCTTGCACCATTACATTATGTACACTGCTTTTGTGAAAAGTGTGGCTGTGAAGGAAGGGAGAGCCAATACCAACTACATTCGGTAAAAACAAGGTGGTGAGCTAGTTACAATTCTGTGTGAGAGCTAAGAGCCTGAACATGATTCTGGGTTGATGGAAATGAGCTAGGAAAGAGGCTGGAGGCCTGTCAGAGGGACAGTCAGGACATTCATGCTGGGAAAGAAGAGCTAAAATCCAGGGCGAGGTCTCTGGAAGTGCCGCATGGTGGCAGGGGAGAACTCCAACTCTAACTAGAGTCTTCCCCACGGCTACAACAGAGCCAGAACTTTCCTGCTATGGGCAAAACTAAAAAAAGAAAGCTTTGCTTTCTTTTCAAATATAATTTCCAACAAACAAAAATTACAGAATTTAAAATTGCACAGTACCATGTAGACATCAAACTCATCTAGGCATCTGAAAGGTGATTCAGCAATGGACCACAGGGACAGAATGAAGCACACCGTGGAGAAAGAGCGCTCGCCGCCCGACAAGGCGCGCATGTCATTGAAGGCAGCTTTGTTTCCCTCTCCAGGCTGAACCTTGAAGAGAACAGGGTCACAAGAAAAAGTCAACTCTTCACAACACAGAAAGCATGGGTTTTCAGCATCAGTTTTTTTTTTTTTTTTGGTGGTACTGGGGATGGAACCCAGGGACATCCTACCTCTGAGCTACAACCCCAGTCCTTTTATTTATTTTTTTATTTTGAAACAGGGTCTGTCTAGCTAGGTTGCTAAGAGTCTCGCGTCTTACACTGCTTAGGCTGGTCTCGAACTTGTGATCCTTCTGTCTCAGCCTCTCAAGGACTGGGATTACATGCATGCACCACCACATCCGACTTGGAATGAATTTATAGTAAAAAAAAAAGGGGGGGGGAGATTGAAATAAAATCATTTAGTGGTATGAAAGTATTTATTCCAATCAAAATATTTTATAGTAAAACAGCAAGCCATGTAATGGTGTTTTCTATTTTACTTCAAGAGAATCAGATGGGAAAACTTTTTCTCACTGTAATTGAATGTAAAATAAAATTCCAAAGGGTTATAAAGTGCCAATGTTAACTAAACATTATTTATCAAAATAAAGAATTTAGTCCTCAAACTGTTACCAGCTTTAACATTTGAAAGTGCTGAGATAAACTTGCTACTTGTATTACAGTGACATCTAGTGGTTCTGCTGTTTTAAAAGTAATTATTGAATGTCAAAAGGACACAGGACCAACTTGAACAGGTTTACACTGGCCAAAGAGTAATAGCAGAAATGGATTGAAATATATTTTAAAAATGCCTCTTACTGAATAATTCTATGGGAAGAATAAAAAGGCAATTAATGAAATGAATAAACAATCTCACAAATTTCCTGAGATGATAATAGGAATTCTGTTTCATTCTGACAGAATTCCAGATACTCATATATGCAACGAGGTGAAAAAACAGAGTGCCGACCAGTTTTATATCAACAGCAGATATACAGAGGTCAAGATTTTCCAATTCACTACTTGAAAATCGATGCTGTTCTAAGATTAGCATTTTTTAGCATTTTAAAAATTTGAAAAAATTTTAAATTAAATTATACTGAGTACCTTTTGAGAGAATATAAGCACTCATTTTGGGGGAGTTTATGTCCAAGAGTGGAACTTCTTTAACAGACACTGAGAGACAGGTTTTCAAATTAGTTATATGAAATTATATCCCCAGTAGCAAAGTATCAAGAGTTCTAATTTCACATCCTTACCAACACAAGATTTCCAGTGTTGTTCATTTCAGTCGTCATAATAGGGTGTGACAGTAACTTGCTGAGGTATAAATTTGTATTTCACTGATGACAGTGCTGAGTACTGTTCCATGTGCTTATTACCCTTTGGATACCTTAATGTATAAGCTTCCTGTTTCGATCATTTCTAAATGTATTGTCAATCTTTTTGTAAATATAATTCTTTAATCCAGGTCTGTTCGTGTCATTCTATTTACAGTGGGAGCAGGGCTCCCACATCAGGTGTGGCAGCTGCACTGTCCCGGCCCCTTTGCAGAGGCAGGCCTGGCAGCAGGGGCAGCAGCTGTTCTTATAGGAGTGCATCTGCACTGCTTGTATTTGCAGGAGCTGGCACAAGTGCAGGAGCAGTTGGGATCCACGGTGAGTCAAAGCAGCAGCTGGAGTCCGCAGACAGATGCACTGGGTTTGCACGGGGACCTGGAGAAGGTGTGGTGGAGCAAGAGGTGCAGCATGCTCCCTTTATAGTGGGAAGGAACCAGGAGAGCGCAGAAGCTCCCCGCCGGCCAGCTGGGGTGCCTATACTAGCACCCCCTGCTCATGGTACCTTTTTTTTTTTAACTGGGAATTGAACCCGGGAGCATTCTACCTCCAAGCTACACCCTTTGCCTTTTTTAAAATTTTGAAACAGAGTCTTGCTAAGTAGGTGAGGCTAGCCTTGAACCAACAATCCTTCCGTCTCAGCCTCCCAAGTACTCATGCTACTTTTTTGATGAATAAAAATTATTTTAATAAATTATCTTGGCTATTGCTTTTGTGCCCCATTTTACAAACCTTCATAAAAGAACACGAAGACACTCTATTTATGTATAATTGATTAACATGGAATAATCATACATAATTATGGAGTAGGGTGTGGTATTTCAACAAATGTATACAGCATGTACTCATCAAGTAGGTGAACTAGCATTCCCATGTCCTCATCACTCCTTCTATGTCTCAAGTCTGAGTTCCTTTCTTCCAGATCTTTATATAATCCGTTGTTGTGAACAACAATCACCCCATGTGCTGTACAACACTAGAACTTATTACTTTCCAACATTCCTCTATCCCTGCGTTCTCCTACCCTTCCCAACCTCTAGTAAGTCACTATTCTATATTCAGATCAATTTTTTGAGCTTTTACATAGGAAAGAGAACATGTGGTATTTGTCTTTCCCTGCCTGCTTCATTTCACTTAACATAATGTTCTCTAGCTTCATCTACTTTGTTGCAAATTACAGGATTTCATTCATTTTATGGCTGAGTAATACTTCATTACAAACACACGCATACACATACATCTCATTTTCTTTATTCCACTGCTGGGCACCCTAGGTGACTCTACATCTCCACTACTGTGAGTAGTACTAAAATAAACACGCCAGTGCGGCTAACTCTCTGATAGACTGACTTCATTTCCTGTGGACATATACCCAGAAGTGGGATTGCTAGATCGTATAGTAGTTCTATTTCCAGTTTTCTGAGGAACCTCCATTTTGTTCTTCATAATGACTGTACTAATTCTCATTCCCACCAAAAGTGTATTTGAAAACATATGGGAAACAATTTAAGATATCAGTATTTTGGAAAAGACCCCCAAAACACAAGCAACGAAAGCAAAAAAACAGACAAATGGGGCTATACCAAACTAAGGAGCAATCAAGAGTGAAGAGACAACTTATACAATGGGATAAACTATTTATAGGATGCTCACCTGACAAAGAATATCCAGAATATACAGAAAACTAAAAAACTCAACAAAAATCAAGTCATTCAATTAAAAAATAGGTGAAAGATCTGAATGCCATTTTTCAAAAGAAGAATGGTCAAGAAGGGCCAGACGTGGTGGCGCACGCTTGTAATCCCAGGACTTGGGAGGTGGAGACTGGAGGATCTGGGTTCGCGGTTTCAAAATAAAGTATAAAAAATAGGGCCGGGGGTGTAGCTCGGAGGTAGAATGCCCCTGGGTTCAATCCCCGGTACCGCAAAAAAAAAAAGAAAAAAAAAAAAAAGAATGGTCAAGAAACATGGAAAAATGGTCAATTTCATTAGTCCTCAGGAAAAGGCAAATCAAAACAACAGTGAAATAGCATCTCATCCCAATTTGAATAGCTATTATCAAAAAGATAAAAATTAACAGAAGCTGATAAGGATATGGAGAAAAAGATTATCTTTTAGAAGCTTTATTGTTTTACATTTTACATGTAGGTCTAAGATCAATTCTTAATCACTCTTCACAAAGGGTCAAGGTATACTATTTATTTACTAAAGGAGGCCCAACAAATTAAACCCAACACCATTCACGAGCCGGCCACCCTTCCCCACAGGCAGCAGTAAAGTCTTGGCCTTTCCTTAGGTAACCATATACATATGGTGCACCTTGGGCCTTCTGTTTGCACTATTGTGTACATTTGCTTTCTATTCTCCAACTTCTGCTCTTATATCTTCATTATATCTTTTCTACTTGAGTTTATAATTGGTTTCTCTTTTTCTAGCTTCCTGAGATAAAACTTAAGATCATGTTTGGCCTTCTTTTCCCACTAATATATGTATTTAGAGCTATAAATTTCCTTCTGAGAAATCCTATTGCTGCCTGTTATAAGTTTTCATATTTTTTTATTGTTCAATTCAAATTTGATTCATGATTTAGAAATGTACTGCTTAATTTTATAACAGGGAAACTTTAGGTTATCTTTGTTATTTCTAGTTTCATTCAATTTTGAAATATATTCTGTATGAATTCAATCCTTTAAATTTATTGATTTAAAAATGGTCTATTTTGGCAAATGTTCCATATGTACTTCAAATAATATAGAATATGGTAGTTTGGTACAGTGTCTACAGCTATGCCAATTAGGTCAATTTGTTTAAAATTTAAATTTTCTGTTACCTTACTTTTAATCTCATTGTTCCATCAATTACTGAGAAAAGTTGTTTAAAATTTCCACCTATATTTTTCAGTTCTATTTTGCCTTTTAGTTCTCAACGTCTATATATTGAAACTATCTTTTTAGGTATATACAAATTAAAATATTTTTGGAATAACTTTTACCACTATGAACAATGCTCTTTTTGCTCTCTACTAATACTTCTTGTACTGTAAACTCTATTTTATTTGTTATTAACACAGTTTTAGCCACTTCCTTTTGCCTAATGTTTGCATGGGATTTTTCTATATTTTACATCTTTCACTGTCCTTATGTTAATAGTGTGTTTCTTCTGAATTAAGTTGGCTTTTATAGTCTTCTATCCAGACTAACAATCTTTGGTTTTGATTTGATTTATTCCAAGTACACTTATTATAATTGCCAGTAAATCTAGGTTTAAGCCATTTACCTTCCTATTTTCTATTTGTCCCATATGTTCTATATTTCTCCTCCTTTTTTTCCTTCACTTAATTTTTCTTTTGCATTCCTTTTATTTGGTCTTTTTTATATTCTTTTAACATTCTTCAAGTGGTTGCTGTAGAGATTACAATACATATCACTGATGTATTAGTTTATCTTAAATTAGCATTGGTAAACTGGGCATGGTGGTGCATGCCTGTAATCCTAGTACTTAGGAGGCTGACAGGAGGATTGCAGGTTCAAGGCCAGCCTCACCAATTTAGTGAGGCTCTCAGCAACTTAGCGAGACCCTGTTTCAAAATGAAAAATAAAATTGGGATGGAAGTGTGGCTCAGATGTAGAATGCCCTGGGTTCAATTCAAAGTTAAATATATATATATATATATATATATATATACACACACACATATAGATATGTATATGCACATGTATATGTGTATACATCTATGTAGTGATCCGTTTTTTCAGAAGTTGCGTGTTTCCATCTGGGATGATTTTTCTTTCACCTGAAGATATTCTTGAGTAGTTCTTGTGGACTGAGTGTACAGAAGAATTTTTTCAGCTTTTGTCTGAAAACTAAGATGCTTCACCCTCATTTTTGAACGACAGTTTTGCTGTCTTTCAAAAAGACATAGAATTCTAAATGGCATGTTTAAAAAAAAATTCCTTTAGCACTTTTAAGTCTGTCAGATGATGTTTACCTTCCACAATTTCCGTTAAAAAGTCTGCCTTCAGTTTTATTGTTCCCTGGAAAATAATTTTTTTTTTCTCTTGCTACTTTCTTTGTTTCTGGTTTTCAGCTATTTGACTACCTTGTGCTTAGGTGTACTTTTCTTTATATTTATCTCATTTTTGCTGGGGTTTCTGAATATGGGTTGATGTATTTCAGTTTTGAAAATTCTCAGCCACTCTCTCTCCAAATATCCTTTGCTCCTTCTTTGTTCTATCCTATGGGGATTCCACCACACTTCTGTTCAACCTGCTGACTTGCCCCTCGCACCTCTTAAGCTCTGTTGAGTGTTTCTCCTTGGATCTGATGCTCTTCACTATAGATATTCCTTTTTGGCTTGCTTTGAGTTCTGCTAATTTAATCTTTTGTGGTGTTCAGTTCGTTATTAAATCATTCAATGAGTTAATTTCAGATACTGCACTTTTGAGTTTTAAAATATTCATTGATTCTTCTTGTAGATGCCAATTCTATGTTAAAATTACATCTTTTAACCATTTTGTTAACCTTATTTTCTTTAACATATTAATCATCATGGTTAAAATATCAATCTGCTATCTCTTGTAACTACCATTTGTGAATCTGGTTCTACTTTCTGCTTTTTCTTTTACTTATCAGTCCCATTTCCATGTTTGTTTATCCAGTAATTTTTTTAGGTAAAAAAAATACACCACTGCACACATTTAAAATGTACAACTTGACCAAGTTTTAGCAAATGTCTACATCTATGAAACAACAATTCAAGATAAAGAATATATGTATCATTTCCAAAGTTCCCTTATGTTACACTGTATCTGAACCCTGTTCCACCGACCTATCTGAATGTTTTTACACCAATATCCCACCAATATACACTTTATTACTGTAGCTGTGTAGAAACTCTTGAAGTCAGTTAATATAAGTCTTCCAATTTTGTTCTTCCTTTTCAAAGTAGTTTTAGCTACTTTAGATCATTTGCATTTCAACACATATTTTAGAATTGACTAGTCAATTTCTATTAAAAAAAGCCTGCTGGTATTTTGGTGAAAATTGTGTGAAATCTAGAGATCAATTTGGGGAAAAGTGAAATCTTAATAATGCTGAGCCTTTTGATCCATGAACACAATATATCTTTCCATTTATAATGCCATCTTTAATTTCTGAATATTTCTTTTGTTTTCATTTTATGGGTCTTACCCATGTTTTGTCAGATTTTTCCGTATTTTACTTTTTTTTTTTTTGCGGTACCAGGGATTGAACACAGGGGCGTTCTACCTCCGCGCTACGCCCCCGGCCCTATTTTTTATACTTTATTTTGAAACCGGGTCTCACGAAGTTGCGGAGGGCCTCACTAAGGAGAGAGAGAGAGAGAGAGAGAGAGAGAGCGCATGAGCGCGCGCACGTGCACGCGCAGGCGAGAGCTGAGGCTGGCCGCGAACCCAGATCCTCCGGTCTCCGCCTCCCAAAGTACTGGGATTACAAGTGTGCGCCACCACGCCCGGCCCGTATTTTACTTTTGATGCCATTATAAATTATGTTTTTAAAATTTCAATTTCTGATCAATTGTTAGTAGTAAAGAAGTATAATTCGTTTTTGCATATTGATGCTGCCTAAACCTTACTAGTTGCACTTACTAGTTCTAGTGGCTCTTTTTATATATTCGATCAAAGTTCTGGCATAGTATAACCATATTATTTGTAAATAAGAGAATCTGACTTCTTCCTTTCCAATGCACATCTTTTAGTACTTTTTCTTAACTTTCTGCATTAGTTAGAACCACTAGCACAATACTGAACAGGAATGATGAACATAGCTGGGTACAGTGGCACATGCCTCTAATCCCAGTACTTGGGAAGCTGAGACAAGACAATTGCAGGTTGGAGGCCAGCCTCAGAAACTTAGTGAAACTCTCAGCAACTTTATGAGACCCTATTTCAAAATAAAAAATAAAAAGGGCTGGGGTGCAGCTCGAAAGTAGCATGCCCCTGGATTCAATCCCCAGTACCAAAAAAACCCCCAAAAGTGAACATACATGCTTGCCTTATTCCTGATCAAAGGAGTAATAAGAACCTGGTCTTTTTTACCTTATTCTTAATATTTTGAATAAAACAAAACTAGAGGCTCCAGATATAATACTGCCAATGGGAGACTACTTCTTCTTCTTCTAGGTTGGAGATATGGTAAGGGTGACTGACAGTTTGGGAGAGAGCTGGGTTGGAACTAAGTTGCAGTTTTAATAAGACTTAGTTCACCTTTCACTCATCGCTGGTTCTTGGGCCAGCTATGCACATCCCCACCACTCAGGAACTGAATAACTGAAATAAAATTCACATGCCTAGCATTTCTCAAGTTTCTGCTCTGTCTCACCAGCCCTCTACAACTACCAAAATTTCTGAATCAGTAAATACCTCCAGGAAAGAAAATATCCAGTAACTGTCAGCCTACTTTAGACAGGCTCTGCCGGTCCTAACATTCCAACTCATTAGTCACTGTGGCTCCCACAGCTCCTGAGTGTCTTTATAAATAGACGTTTTGTAATTTCCCTAGCTTTCTTCTAGTCTGCAGTGAAAACAATGGGCTGCGATGACATACTACCTCTCTACCCACAAGCACAATTCCTCCCAGTACTTTCACATCTGTATCTTTAATGACTGGGTCCCTTAAAAATAAATGGTGGGTGAGGAGAACCTATAATGATTTACCAGTGGAAATTTAAACAAAGAGAGGATACAAAATTTAACTTCCTAATTTGGTTAACATGCAGAGGTTGCAAATAACAAAGATGGTCTAAGTACCTAATATTGTTTATAAATACAAAAATAGAAGATAGAATTTATAATACTAAGAGTAGCAATTATTTGAGAAATTTCCCCCAGATTACTTCAAGTGGGTTCTCGACCTGACTACACAATTTGGGGGGGGGGGACTAGGAACTGACTCCATGGGCATTCTACCTCCAAGCTACACCCCAGCTCTTTATTTTTTATTTTGAAACAGGGTCTACCTAAGCTGCCGAGAGTCTCACTAAGTTAGTGAGGCTAGCCTCGAATTGTCAATCCTCCTGTCTCAGCCTCCCAAGTACTGGGATTACAGGTGTGTGCCACCACATCTGGCAGATTACACAATTTTTAATGCCATGTCCCCATACCTTCCCTTTTAATGCATATGACTATGAATGAGTTCATAACAGCAAGACCCAGAAAGCTTTAGTTATTCAAAAGTGGTAGTTTTACATATTCAAGAAAGGCCAGAGCTAGGGACAACTTCAGAAGTAAATAGAGCAAAGACATTAATGTGTGGCTGAACGATTTTGCCCCAATCAATTTCACAATGCAACTAGAGACTATGGACTTTCCACAAATGTCCCACATAATCTCAAAAGCTGTGTAAATTTTGAAAAAGGAACCAGTGGGGTGAAAAGACAAGATAATGTCTTGCCACTGAAAATAAAATTACTAATTATCATCCTAAGAAAATAATGTGCTTTTTCTGAAGAAAAATAAAAATTCTAAGCTAGCAGCTTTATTCAATAAGATAAATTTAATTTTCAACACAATAGCAAACACTATCATTAATTTAGAAAAAAGTTCTTCTGTTTTCCAAAGACAATAGGTTAAAGCTTATCAACGTTTCATCAAAAGAAGGGCAGCAGCTAATTTTCCTAAGGATTAAGATGCAAAAAGTTAAGATACTTACTGATATAGTAAGAGTTTCATTCTTGTGGTCAAAATTCATTTTTCCACAATAGGCCCGCTGAGACAATAAGTTGTCAAAGTACAATTTGCATCGTAAAGTCAAACACCTTGAAATAAAGAAATGTGAAATATTAAAAAGAGGATAAAGATATATAGCTTTATGTTCAGCGTGATCTAAGCAAAGAGAAACAGGCCACAGGTTGACAGTGGTTCTCCATTTAATAAGTGGGTTTAGCTGATTTCTTTATCCTTGTTTTTTTATTCATTTGTGTTCCCACATTTTAACCAGTTTATTTAGTGTTACAATAAACATCCATGAAAGGAAGAATGGTGCCATCCCATATTTAATACACCCCATTATATCAGTCAGTCCACACAAATGTACCAATCACTTGCCTAATTTATAATTGTTACCTAATACACAGGACATATATTGTGTCGTAACAAGTATTAACCTCTAGAGGCATTAATATAAATGGAAAGCGTGCCTACTCAACTGCTTATTTCCTCCCAACTTCATAACTGCAAAAAGGTAAGGGCAATCATCTTTTTTTTTTTTTTTTTTTTTTTTTTGCGGTACCGGGGATTGAACCCAGGGGTGTTCTACCTTCATGCTACACCCCCGGCCCTATTTTTTATACTTTATTTTGAAACCGGGTCTCACGAAGTTGTGGAGGGCCTCACTAAGTAGAGAGAGAGAGACAGGGAGAGAGAGAGAGACAGGGAGAGAGAGAGATCGAGAGAGCTGAGGCTGGCCACAAACCCGGATCCTCTGGTCTCTGCCTCCCAAAGTACTGGGATTACAAGTGTGTGTCACCATGCCCGGCCTAATCATCTCCTGATCACTGTGTACTTGCAATGCTTTTACATTTCTTGGCATAATGCAAACTCCATCATTCCTCTTTTGTGTGTGTGTGTGGCAGGGGTACTGGGGATTGAACGCAGGGGTGTTTTACCTCTGAGCTATACCTCCAGGCATATTTTTTTATTTTGAAATAGGGTCTCATGAAATTGCTGAGGGCCTCACTAGGTAGCTGAAGCTAGCCTCAAACCTGTGATCCTTCTGTCTCAGCCTCCCACGTTGTGGGTTTACAGGCATGTGCCACCATGCCCGGCTTCTATCATTCCTTCTTTAAATATTATTTTTTAAAATTTACTTATTTTTTATTGGTGCATTATAATCATACATGTTGATGGGTTTCAGGGTGATAGAAGTATACATGCACACATTGGTCAATTAGCCTTCCCCCAATTCCCACCCCCATTCCATCTCCTCCTTCCCTCCTTCTCGTGCTCAGCATAGTAGTTGACTTTGATATATTTTCCATCTGGAAAAGACGTATGTAGTGATAGAGATTGGGTTTATTCTTCTGTCTAAAACTAAAAACCTAGACAAAATATATGAAACAGGAATTCTCAGACTTTGGCTATCAGCACAGATAGCTCCAATAAAGTGATCTCTGAAAGACGGGAACAATGAATGGAGCCCTATGAATACCCCAAATGACTACTCATCAAAAGAGTAAGAGTGGACTCAAAAGTGGGGCCTGGTGTCTTCTTGTTTGAGGAGAGAGAGCTGGGACTACAGAGAGCAGAGAACTAGAGAGGAGAAAATAGCACAAAGGGAAAATTCCAGAGGACCTAACAGGATTCAGCTCAGTCTCAAGCGACTACTCTCCGTGCCTGTGTGTGAAGACACTACTGAGCTTGGAGGAAAAAACACTTGAAAGAAGCAAAAGCACCATCAAGCTCGCAGAGGCAGGAAGCGTTCATGTTCTCACTGGCTAGGGTGAAAACCTAATTCACAAGGAATTGGCAGCATACTCAGAAGGCACGGCCTCAGAGGCAGGATAAAATGAACCCCCCAATTAAAGGCTGCATTAATACTACCTAATAAAGCTTAAAAGAAACCTCAAAAGGACAGACATGAATTGCTTTTTATTCAAATAATATGACTATTAAACTGAAAACACAATTTTGAATGTTTCTGACACAAAGAAATGATAAATGTTTGGGTGATGAATATGCCAATTACCCTGATCTGATAATCACACAGTAGTATACATATATTGAAATGTCATGCAGTACCCCATAAATATGTACAACTACTATGGGTCAAGTAAAAATAGAAATAAATTTTAAAACACTGAAACACATACTTAAAAAATAACTTACAGTTAGTATCTCTTTACAGTATACAGTATAAAGTATCTCTTTATAGCTTTATCTATATTTTCCCATATGTACTATGGCTATGTGCATTTTTAATGGTCTTAAGACTACAGAATTATGGGTATACAGACAGTTAAAAAGCATGAGGGAAGACCACTTACGGGGGAAATGCCACTGGGGAAAACAGAAGCAAGTGGAAGGAATGTGGTTGCCTTGATCCAAGCATATTAAGAGCCATCCCTCCCTTTTAACTGTTCACTGGTTTACTTCTATCACTTGTGCTATTAGCTGGGGTTAATCAATCCCTGAGTGTCTGCGCATCTCCGAGTACAACATGAGTATTCAATTTCCCCGATCCTGTATGCATTTATTCAACCAACGTACACCAAGTGCCTACTGTATTTTAGGTGAAGTTCATGGACACTGGGAATACAGCAGTAAACAACACAGAATTCTGCATTCATGGAGCTATGCCATTCTAGTAGATGGTGGCAAATCAACTGTGATGCTGCCTTAAGAGGCTCCACCACACTCTTACATCCCTTAAGACCATGTAATGCCCAAGGCGAAGCAGGCTGTTCCAGAATCAATGAGTTCTCATCCAAAGGGACATACTTAAGCAATGAAAGGCCATCTAGGAGCTACCCCGTAAATGATACCTAACAGAGTGGCAAAACTGGATAAGCTTGCTATAAAGCTCCTTCAAATCAGAATTCTCTGATTAAATTATAGAATCCTAAATCCTGCCACATCAACCACTACTGGCAGGTTTTCAGAATTCCCTGTTCACTCTTCTTTTTTTCAATACTGATATGTACTCTTCATAAACGACAAAGCAAGCACTGACAGTTTCTATTGAATTGTAAAAAGCTCTTTTAACTTAATTTTATTATATGTTAAGGATAACATGAAAACAAAGAAAACACAAATATGTAGTAATAATTTTTAAGGTACTTACCTTCTAAATTGTTGATATGTTTTGTATCTATGGGTCATTATTTCTTCCAGCAATTTAATAAACCTTTTTAAAGTTCTCACTTTATTATCCAGATCCAGGTAGGTTTCTCTTGCTTCCTGGTACTGCCTATTTTATGAACAAAATATTAAGTGTCATTCACAACAAAAATGAGTAAAATATCAATTATAACTAACTAGCAAGAACAGGGAGGGTAGGGAGTATCAAGTGCAAAGCAGCAGCTCATTTCATAAATGCTACACTGAATGAGAGGTAACAAAACCCAAGTCATCGAGAATGCAGAGAGAATATGTGAGCAAGAACTCATATACTTAGAGGTGGCAGTAGCAAATACTAGCAAAAATACACTTTCTCTTTATCTCAAAGTGAAGAGGTCACACTGGAAGAAAGGTTTCCAATAGGGGAAGGGGACCAAGAGAAGAAGGGAATGAAAGGGAAGGTATTAAAGAGGATGGATACAATTCAAAGCATTATATGTGCATGAATGGAAACATCATAGTCAATCCCATTAATTCATACAATTAATATGCATTAATATTATAAAAAAGATCATCTAAAAAAAGTAGTGACAGATGTCAACAAGGAAAGAGAACACAGGGTCAGGATTAGAACCCTTCTAAACGAGATAAGGTCAAAGAGAAAAAGCATGGCTACTCAAAAGCACCATTATAGAAAGGAATACTGATAGCCCGATACTGTAGCAAGGAAGAAAAAGATCCTAAGTACAAAAGGTGACTTTGGCCCAACTCCCACATCCATCCTTCCTGTCCTTCAAATAACCAGTCCAGGAAAATCAAACTAATTAAAAAATAAGTGATGAAAAAGACACAGCACAGCATCCATACGAATATGGAAAGAAGAGATGAAAAAGATTTGATAAGCAAAGAAAATGTATTAGAACAATATTGCTACAAAGTAGGCAAAAACTATAATTGAACACCATGAAATAAAAAGAACATGATGTAAGTAAGCCCTACCAGGAATACCGCAAAGCAGAAATAAAATGCCTCAAAGAATAGATAAATACAAGTGATAACCAGACAGTAGGAAAAGGTAAAGCAAGAATCTGGCAAACCCAACGGAGGAAAAGTGGGATTGGGCTGAGAAAGAAATAAAAAATGAACACATAGATGAAGACAAAATGTAAAGATGAAAAGGGACAAAGAAAAACATGAAAAACACATTAAAGAACAGAAATGAGAAAGACAAAAAAAAAAACCAAGAAAAAACCCCAGATAAAATGGTTTGACAAAATGATAATTGTGGAAGATAAAAATATCTAAATTATATGTAACTGAAGAGCTCAAAAAAACCCCAACAAAATTAAGTAAAATACAAGAAAATATTCAAGAACTAAAAGCCTTAAATAAGCATATTAAAAAAGCACAATGTATATACCAAGGGGGAGGGCTCCACAGAACTGGATACTCTGGACAAGTTACAGGACTTTAAAGTAGCATCATAAACACACTCCGGAGAAAATGCCTGCATTAAGGATTTCATATTAGGCTAAATCATCCTTTCAAATATAAAAGCTAGACACAAATAACTATGAATCTTCAAAAAGAGAGAAAATACTTATATATGCCATTCTTAAGGAACAGGGCATACAACTTTTCAAATGGCTGCATGGCCATTTAGAAAAAGAAAAATCCATTCCTTACATTATATGCAAGAATAAACTCCAAATAGATCAGAGATCTAAATACAAAAATTGAACATATAGAAATTTAAAAAAAAATTAGGTGAATGATCTAGATGTACAGAAAGACTCAAAATAAAGAGACTATAAAGTAATAACTGGACAAAAGAAACTTTCATGATAATTAAAAAAACCTCATCCCAACATAAAAAAATTCAAAAGAGAAATGATGAATTAAGAATAAAATACTAGCAATACATGGCTAGTATCTCTTATCTATATATATGTTTTTAAAACTTAAAATTTAAGGGAAATAAAAGCTACAGAAAAATGGTCAAAATACAGATAACTTAAGGTATAAAAGTAGTTTTTAAACATAAGAAAAACTTCAGTTTTATTCATAATGACAGAATGTGATTAAGGCTACATAAACATATCATTTCTCCGCCATGAGACAAGAAAACAACTAAAATACTTAATTCTTACAGCTTAGGAATGGAAGAGACCTTTGTAACTGGTTCAAAAAATATTATTGAACAGCCAGGCACAGTGGTACATGCCTATAATCCCAGTACTTGAGAAACTGACACAGGAAGACTGCAGGTTCAAGACCAGCACAGAGTAACTTAGTGAGACACTGTTTCAAAATAAAAAATAAGCCGGGCATGGTAATCCCAGTACTTGGGAGGCTGAGACTGGAGGATCTGGGTTCGCGGCCAGCCTCAGCTACTTAAGTGAGGTCCTCCGCAACTTAGTGAGACCCTGTTTCAAAATAAAGAATAAAAAATAGGACTGGGGGTGTAGCTTGGAGGTAGAATGCCCCCTGGGTTCAATCACCAGTTCTGCAAAAAGAATAAATAAATAAATAAATAAATAAATAAATAAAAAATAAGCAGGGTATGACAGCATACGCTTGTAATCCCAGTACTTGGGAGGTTAAGACACAGGAGGATTGCAGGTTCAAAGCCAGCCTCAGCAATTTAGTGAGGCTCTCAGCAACGAAGTGAGACCCTGTTTCCAAATAAGAAATAAAATAGGTCTGGGGGTGTATCCCGGAAGTAAAAGGCCCCTAGGTTTCCTCCCCAGTACCACAAAAATCAATCAATCAATCAATCAATAAAACAAGGCGAGTGGTGTAGCTCAGAGGTACAATGCCCCTGGGTTTGATCTTTAGTACCTCCCCCCACACAAAGCAAGCTATTAGTTATATAAACACACATATATATATGTATATGTACATATACACTACATATATATACACATATATATACACAAAAAAATTTAAAAATTAAAAAACATTTTGACAATATAAAATTTCTACATAGTAAAAAATCCCATAAACTAGTAAAAAACATAACTGAAGAAAAATACTTGTTACCCATATCTCACACAAGAAACAACTCTTCTTTAAATACATAAAGAACTGTTAGAAATTGGTAAGAAATATAGTCACAGAAAAGAAGTACATGAGAAGTTCACAGATAAATATAAATTTTCCTTGAGGATCACAGGTTCAGCACCAGCCTCAGCAACATAGTGAGACGCTGTTTCAAAATAAATAAAAAAGAGCAAGGCATAGTGGCACATGCCTGTAATCCCAGTATTTGGGAGGCTGAGACAGGAGAATTGCAGGTTTGAGATCAGTCTCAGCAACTTAGCGAGTCCCTCATCAACCTAGCCAGACCCTATTTCAAAATAAAAAATAAAAAGGGCTGGGGATGTAGCTCAGAGGCTGAATGCCCCTGGGTTCAATCCCCGGTACCACGCACACAAAAATACATAGATAAATAAATAATAAATAAAAACAATAAAAAGGTCAGGAGTATAGCTTGGAGGTAGAATGTCACTGGGTTTAATCCCCAGTACCACTCCCCTTCAAAAAAATATATATATACCTTCCTTAAAACACAAAAATAAAAAGATTTTTAACTTCACTCAATAGTAAAAGAAATGTGAATTAAAATCACAGTGAAGTATATTCTCTTTTTTGGAAACCTACCCATCAGCAAAAAGAATCTAAGATGATCACACACAGTTTAGGCTACCGGGAGACAGGTGCTCTAATACACTGCTAATGAGAAAGCAAAATAAGTACAGTTCCTGGAAAGGGCATTCTAGCCATATGAAGTTCATCCGATGAAAAAAATAAACCCGAGTTTATATAAAATAATGCATATTCAGTTATTTAATGTATTACAACATTTTTCAGTAGCAAAAGATGAGATTAAAACCCAACTATCCATGCAAAGGAGATTGTTATGTACTGTGAGGTTATAAAAAAAATGAGGAGGGTCTATGTACTGATATGGAAAGATTTCCAAAATACATCTTTAAAGAAAGTATTCTGTAAAACAGCTTACATGCAATGCTACTTTGTGTATCTTCAAAAATGAAAAATAGCATAGACTCACATTACCTTGCATTTGTACACAGAAAACACCGGAAGCGTATTCAGTGAGGAGAATAAATGGAAAGAAAGTGATGGGATGATGAAAGCAGAGGAAGTGGAACTTCATACTGCTTGACCTTTGACACTGTGTAGCTTTACTTAAACATGCTACACTGAATATATGTAGAAAAATATATGATACCCCATAAATGTATTCAATTATGATTTATCAATCAAATGTAGTATTATTAGAAGAATTTTAAATGTAACGAATTCCTATTTAATAAAACCCTTCTCTTACTATTGTGATATTTTTTTCCCATTATTGTCCATTGTTTTTGAAAATAAAATTGAGATCACTCTTGTTTTCTCAGCCTTATTTTATATGAAAAGTTCTTCATAGTGTAATAGCTGTAATTTTCTACTGTAATTTAACCATTCTCCAAAAGTACACACTATTTCTAATTTTTCAGTGTTGTAAATAATGCTGCAATAAACATCTCAGCACAAACCTTTTCTCCTTTTGGATTATGTTTCAGCAACAAAATTACTTGGCTAATTGAAGTTTCAACAAATATTTTCACATATATTGCCTAAAGACTGTAATAATAACCACTATGTTTCCTCCACATTCTACTTACTAAGGATTATCTCATTTAATCTACATAACATCCTCATAAGGTAAGTACTATAATCATACTCATTTTGTAGATGAGGATATTAAGGTTCAGGGAGATTAGATAACTGCCAAAGTCACACAACTAAGTAATAAGTAGTATAACTACAACTCAGACACACTCTTTCTTTAGAACCTATGCTCTAATTATATTAGAGCTTTATTATTATTATTATTATTATTATTATTATATTATTAATTTACTTTTTTATGCAGCACTTGGGATCAAATCCAGGGCCCTGAGCGTGTCAGGCAAACAGTTACCATTGAGCTACCTCCCCAGCCCAGAGCTTTCATTTTACCAGTTTTCCTGTCTAGATGAATCTTACAGATATAAAGTGTATTTATATTAAAAAGTCATTCCATAATAATTCATAAAAGAAAGTTACTGTTTTTACTAACACATATTTAAAAGACTAGCTCAACTATAGTATCTGCCATAGTAACACTTCATCCAAATTAAAGATTTACTTATACACATTTTTTCATGTCTTGACAATATGCTTGGATAATATAATTAAACAGAAAAGCTATTGATGACTTACCTCATTATTTCTTCTCGATCTCCATGACTAGCATGTTCTGCCTGTATCTTTTGTCTTAATCGATTAATTTCTTTGTCTAGTATTGATGCACATTTTTTTACTTCTATCCGCTCTGGGCAGATTTGTCTTGCTTGTGACATTTTCTCCTAAGGAAATACATGTTTAATATCTTTTTACTGTTTGGTTTTCAAGATGGGGTCTCACTAATGTTGCTTGCCTAGGCTGAGCTTAAGCTTGGAATTCTCCTA
Organism: Glis glis; assembly: GCA_004027185.1. NCBI lineage: Eukaryota > Metazoa > Chordata > Mammalia > Rodentia > Gliridae > Glis > Glis glis. The sequence continues at coordinate 24,559 of PVJS01025198.1, forward strand.
CCTCAGCCTCCTGAGTAGCTGGGATTACAGTCATATGCCATTACATCCAGCTTTAATATCTTTACAACTCTTCTTTGACATGATATTCATTATACGATAGGTGCCAAAATACAAAATCTGAATGTATGCTTAAGATGTATATTTTAATTACATTTAATATCAATGTTATTTATCTAAGCTTTATATAAAGGACACAGCCTAGAGTCATCATAAATCTTCAAGTGAAAATTATATTACTTTGTACAGAGAAAATTATTTTACTGTGTAAGCTCTCCACAACTTCCTAGTAAAACAAAGTTAAACAAGTAGTAACAAAAAGTTGGCAGCTAAGGCAATGCGGTCAGACTTAGCTTTCGTGTGCTTTAGGGTGGACTCTGAATACCAGTGGTACTGAAAACACATAGATCTTCCTGTCAACAATAAAAAAGTGCAAAGCACTTTTACATATGGCATTTTATAATCACAAACTTCTATAAGTCTTAAGTAAGGAATGGACTACAAAGTTTAAATCATTTTCTTAAGATATATTAAAGCAGGTGGGCATGGTGGCACACCCCAGTAATCCTAGTACTAGGGAGGCAGAGACAGGAGGATCACAGTTCAAGGACAGCCTCAGCAAGTAGTGACGCTCTCAACAGCCAAGCAAGACCCTGTCTCAAAAACAAAAAATAAAAGGGGGTAGGGATGTAGGTCAGAAGTAGAATACCCCTGGGTTCAATCCCCAGTACCAAAAAACAAAGAAAGAAAGAAAAGATATTAAAGCAAAGTTGTATCCATCTCTTCTAGTTAGACAAGATTGGCTTCAATTTATTCTCTAAACACAAGGCTGCTGCTTATCTGTCAACAAGTGTGGTTGGCAGGGGCTACAATTCAGCCTAGCCTAGCCCACACTCCAGCTACGCAGAGGAAGGGGTGCCTTTTTCTGACACAAATGGCTATCCGCTGGCCAAGCCAGGTTATCTAAGGAGCTTTGTTAGCTGAGAGAGTGTGCAAGCAAGAGCCAGCTGTTTTCCCAGTCACTCAAGACACTAGATGGGACTGTTGGAGCCTTGCCTAATTAAGTCCACACTCTTTGAGGGTCCCTAAGCCTCTTCTTGTGTTAATTCATCCAAACACCTGTTACTCTATAAGAAACAGAAAAGCAGACACTTGTCTGTTTTTCGAAGCATGACATTAGATAAAATATACTTTAATAATCATGACTAAGGTCGTAAAGAAAATAATCAGAAAGAAAAAAGAGGCTAAAAACCTCAAGCTCCTTTTCTTTCATGTCCAATTCTCGCTTCTTTTTATTTAAAGTATCCAAGTGTTCTTTTTGTTTTTCTTCATAATGCCGCTTCCCTCGTTTTTGATTATCCACTTCAGAATCAGCAAGGTCTAATTCATCCTGTTTGAATAAAGCAAAATAATCTATAAAGAAAAGATTATTTTAAAAAACCTTCCAACCCAAGTATAAATTTGACAACTCAATAGTGTGTAAGTGCTGGATATAACCTATGTATAACACTGAACCTTATATGTACTCTAACTACTGATGAAGATTAATTTATAAATTAGGCACAAAAATATTACTAACTAATAACAGGAATAATGGTAAGCAGAGTACTACACATCCACACCATCTCCACAACACAAACTGAATAAAAGTCTTAATGGCAAAAGTATTATATGTGGAAACTGCTAATATATCGTGACGGGAGTCTGAGGAATTAAATTATATTACTACCTAAATCCTCTTGGTCCTGTTGTTATGACAGCAGTGCGTCATGACATGGAGAAGGAAAAGCCTCCTGCTGATACGTGCAGGTCTACTACAGAACCCACCTCCTACCTTTCAGTGACTTGTAGCCAAGGTAAAGAGCTAAGCCCTAGAATTCTTATTGCCTTCTGCCCACAGTTTCTGCTCTTGAACTTATTTATAGACTTCCAAATCCATGAAATGCTTTAGCCTAGAGGTCCCTAAAAGAACAGAATACAATCTGGGGGTGTAGCTTGGTGGTAGAGCGCCTGCCTAGCATGCATGAAGTTCTGATTTGATCCCCAGCACTGCAAAAAATAAAAAATTAAAAAACCAGAAGGAACAGAGTAAAGCTTACTGTTTAACATTTCTTATTTAAGAAACTAATCTTTCTTTTTTCTATATTGTTTAGGTACATTTCATCATGATTTCAAGTAACCCAGTTGTAATTTTTAAACTGTATTTCACTTTCACTGTAATCTGTTAATTCCTGAGTTCTAAATTCTACTTTTTCTACTCTTGAAATTTTTAATATTTATTTATCTCATTTTTTAAAGACTAATTATATCTTATTTTTATTCCTGGAATTTTGTCTTTTAAATTCTTATTTCCTATAGTAAATATTTTCTCATCTTTCTCATATTACCTTTAATATTTTTGCCATCTTTTTATTTTAAATATTTAAACTTTATATTACTCTTAGTTTATTAGCTTACTTTCTTGTTTTTTATTCTTCTTGTTCTAAAAAGGAAAGAGGTGACAGAGGCAAGTAGAAATCCCGGCTAGACAGAAGGTAAGTGCATTACCACAGGAAGAGTTGCTTCTGCAGTTCTTCCTCCAATTTCCTTCCATCTTATCCCAACTCCCGCAGAGTCCCAAAGGCAGTGATACTGTCCCATGGGGGGGGGGGGCTGGGACATGGAGGGGGGCAGTAGTAGCCTCAGGTGCAATTGGGGGACATTAAATAAAAATAAGGAGGTGATGGAAGCCCCCAACAGGGTGCTGAGTAATTTTTTTTTTTCTGAAAAGTGGGCAATAAGCCAGTAAGATTGGCAAACTATGATCTAAACTGTTTTCTAAAATTTTCCATGAAGACAAGCACAGTAAAGTTCATATACTACAAATTCTTTTAATCTTTTAAAATATCTAAACATGTTCTGATTCAAAGGGGGCTATGTCCCTGAAAATTAGTGATATCACCAACATACCTCTCTTCTCTTAAAATACACTGTTTACTCTTCTATGTGTTTTATAAGTGGAATTTCAGGTTCTGAAAATAATTGAGCTATTCATGAAAATGATGAAGACAATAAGGTACCTAACTAAACTATTAAGCAAGATAAGAAATTTACACAATTGTGTAGTTTTAATAATAAATAATTTTATTTCCCTAAATTTAGTCTCAAAAAGCATATGCTAAAAATAAAGTCAAATGAATTCAGACTGGAACATAACCAAAATATGCTGATAAACGGGAGTTGGTAGGACTTTATTTCAAGTTGACGTTATAGCAACTAATCTGTGAGTTACTGAAGGAAAGGTGGGATGACAGAACAGGCCAGCACAGAAACAGCATAGATGCACAAGATGTCCCTGTCTTTTGGTTCTGGAAAAATATATATATCAGAAAATAAAGAGGCAACAATGGGGGGACAAAAATCCAGGGGTTTATTTTCCTAAACTCAAGAGCAGAAGTGTTTACTACTAGTTGATCTGATAATGAAAATTTGGTTTCTACCATTCTTTTTTTTTTTTTTTGCGGTA
>PVJS01025199.1:0-28060 GCA_004027185.1 Glis glis
AGACCCGGTTTCAAAATAAAGTATAAAAAATAGGGCCGGGGGTGTAGCGCGGAGGTAGAACGCCTCTGGGTTCAATCCCCAGTACCGCAAAAAAAAAAAAAGAACCAAATCTACCCACGATAAAATGGATGACCCTGAGAGTCCTGTATCTAGTATCTAAACAGAAATCGAATTTTGAATGAAAATCTTTTTTGTGTGTGGTATTCTACCTCTGAGCTACACCCCCAGCCCTTTTTATTTTTTGTTTCGAAACAGGGTCTTGTTAGGTTGTGGAAAGTCTTGCTATATTGCTGAGGTGGTCCTCAAACCTGCGATCCTCCTGTCTCATACTCCCAAGGACTGGGATTATAGGCTTGCACCACCATGCCCGACTGAATGAAAATCTTTCTTGTGTGTGTGTGTGTGTGTGTGTGTGTGTGTGTGTGGCACCGGGGATTCAACCCAGAGACATTCTACCTCTGAGCTACTCCCTCAGCCCTATTTTATTTTTATTTTGAAACAGGGTCTCACTAGGTTGATGAGAGTCTTACTACTTGCTAAGATTGTCCTCTAACCTGCGATTCTCCTGTCTCAGCTCCCTAGTACTAGGATTACAGGCATGTGCCACCATACCTGGCTGAATGAAAACCTTTCTAACACGCAAAATCCAGGCCTTGGTTGTTTTACTGGCAAATTCCACCAACATTGAAGGAAGAAATCATACCAATGCCATAAAATCTCCTCCAGGAAAACAGAAGGGACAAGTTCCAGTAACTGTTACCCTGTTGTAAAAATCTACAACCTGCATGCACATGTACATTTGCAAATGCATACACACATACACACACACACACACACACGTGCACACGCATACTTGGCCCCAGATGCACTGTGCTGCTGGCTGATGGGCACACGGGCCTCCAGCCCCCGAGGATGCTCAAAGCAGCCCCAAGCACAGCCGGCCCATGGTGCCCCCTGCCTTCACATCCCAGCTGCGTCCCCTCTGGTGCCCTGGACAGGCTACCTAAGTTCTTGCTGCATAAAGTCCCCAGCCACAAATGGGGGGACTTCTACTGTTGCTCCTTCCCACCCCACTCCCTCACCAGCAGGTGCACAGCCCCAGGATTCAGCCTGCCCTGCTCAGCAGCCTAGTTCAGCCCTCTCCACCCTGCCATGTTCAGAGGGCCCTGGGTGTGAGCCGGCCCACAGCGCTGCCCCTGTGCTGAGCTGGGGGCTCCACCTGGACCAGGCCCCGGTGTTTAACACAGCACCGTCCCAGAGTGGTACGCATGCCCTATCTTACACATGTGGCTGATCGTGTGTCAAGGTCTGGAGAAATATGACTGAAAGACTCCAGATGTTTAGAAATTAGATGGAGACACGCAGGGCAGTCTGCACTGTGTCTTTTCCCCAGGAAGTAACAATCTCACCTGGCTTTTTCATTGCAAAATGAAAGCCCCACACCTCCGCCATCGGTGCCATCCGTGCGGGCTCCAGAACCCTCCATCATATGTCTGGCGCTGGGGATTCTCACTTCATTTCTAAGCTTGCAAGCGTTAAAGGGTTTGTCCCCTGACAGCTCCGTGATGTTAACGCTGGCTGCGCTGCGAGCCACAATGCAGCGGCACGCGGTACTTACTTCTGGAAATCGGAAGCATTTTCCCTGTGCATTGACATATGATTTCAGGTGCCATGTTTCTGCATGCTAATGTCTACATATTGCAAAAATACAGTATAAGCCAAAATTATATACCTCCGCTCACAAAGTCCCAGCAAGCACGGGTCCGTGTCAAGTGTCTAATAGGCATACAGTTAGCATTCTCCTGTAGAGGCTGACATTCTTTGTTCTGGCTCCAGAGGAGCCACTATGACGTCAGAGAAAGAAGGGAAACAGAACATCAGGATTTGCAAACCCAATAAACCTTGGGGCATTCAAGACTCAACAGTGCGGCATCTGCCGGGCGTGGTGGCGCACGCTTGTAATCCAGCACTTGGGAGGCAGAGACAGGAGGATCCGGGTTCACGGCCAGCCTCAGCTACTTAGTGAGGCCCTTCGCAACTTCATGAGACCCTGTTTCAAAAGAAAGAATAAACAAATAGGGCTGGGGGTATAGCTCAGAGGTAGAATGGCTCTGGGTTTAATCCCCAGTACTGCAAAAAATAAATAAACCAACAACAGTGCGACATCACTCGGGCATCCTGCAGGCTGGAGGAGGGCACGAGGGGTGGGGGTGGCGCTGGAGGTACAGTCTTCACCTGCAGCTCATGAGGCCGCATGAAGCAGAGTGGTGGGGTAACCGTTTCCAGGCAGAACCTGTGTGTGAGCACCTCTGCAGTATATAAAGAGCCTACTGCGTATCAAGGAGCCTCAGAGTCCAGATGCGACTTGGCTCTCTAGTAGAGCCTGGCCAGCCGTGGACCCCTCCCAGCCCCCATTCCCCGTGACAGATATTGCAGTGGCTCAACATTCTTTAGACTGCACATGGGGGCCAAAGCAACTCAGTGACTTCCAAGCAGAATTTAGGGGAAAATCTATTTTAGAAACAATAAAAGCAGCCAGGTGTGGTGGTTCATGTCTGTAATCCCAGTACTTGGGAGGTTGAGACAGGAGGATTTCAGGTTCAAGGCCAGTCTCAGTAACTTAGTGAGAGCCTATTTCAAAATAAAAAAAAAAACATAAAATAAAATGGGGCTGGGGGTGTAGCTCAGAGGTAGAAGGCCCTTGGGATCAATCCCCAGTACCAAAAAAAAAAAAAAAAAGGTCTGGGATGTAGCTGAGTGGTAGAGGCCCCTGGGTTCAATCCCCAGTACCACAATAAGTAAATAAGTAAGTAAATAAATAAATAAATATTTTTAACATGGCACCTGAACGTATATGTCAAGGCACAGGGGAAGAAACAGAGTTTAAGATAACCAACCTACATCCCATGGGCAGGTATTGCTTTAGAAGCTTTTGTCTGGGTTGTGGATGTGTGGGGTGGGATGTAGGGTGGGTACTGGCTCCTGTTAGAAAATGTTTTCCTTATTTCGGGTCACAGTTAAAATGATAAAAGATACGTTCTGTTGGAAGCAGAAAACAGCATTTGAGTTAAAAGTTTCCCCGTCGCAGCCTATAGTCACACAAGGTGCTGGGCAAGCTGCAGATGGGGATGCCCACAACCTCTGCAGAGTGGTGAGTGTCGGGGACAGAGGGCTGGGCACAGGGACTTCTGTCAAGAATGCTCCGCCGGTGCTGTCAGCCCTGGGCTGAGTACGCAGAATTGCCTCCCGCTTGGGTCGCTGCAGCCATCCGCCATGGGCCCTGGAGACCAACCTGTTCTCATCCTCTGGGGGAGCCTCCCATGGGGCAAAACCAGCCTTGAAGATGGCGAGGTCTCCTTCCTGCAAGGCTACTTCTGCCGCTGCGCAAGCTCCCGGTTCCTGGGTGTGATGATCCTGAGGCTTCTTGCTACTTGGAGACATTGGGTCCCTGCCCCTCTTGGGTTCATTTATGTACATGAGAGGCCATGGGGCAGGCTTGTTCTCAGTGGTGGAAGCTTGGCTTGGGGCACAGTACCGACATCCCTTCCAGGCTGCAGCACCGAGCGTGCTCTGCCCCTCCTGGGCCTGGAAGTTCCTCCAGGAACCAAGTTACATCTACACCATGCGCCTTGCGAGGTGTGGACATGATCAGTTGTACCTGCTCCTGTGTCATCAATAGTCACCCACGGCCTGGGCTCTGCAGAGGAGCCGTCTGGATGAGTGGCTGGCCAGTGGATTTGTCCTTTCTCGCGGCTCCCAGAGAGTCAGGAAGGGTTACGATCAGACCACATTTGCGGTGTCCTGGCTAAATGGCTTATTTCCTAGGACAAAGAGAAAGAAATTAAAACTGCAGTAGGAAAAGAGGGAGGAATTTTGTAAACTTATAAATTATCTGTAAAGGAAATATATTCGGGCTGCTATTTTATTTTCAGCAGCAACGCTAACTGCATGGTAGCAATAAATCAACACTTAAAGAGCTCTAAGATGAAAGGACTACACATTGTGTAAGCATTCAATTAGGGGTCAGATGTAAAAGCCAATAAAGGGTGTGCTTGGATGTGTGAGAACTCAGAAACAGCAGACTTTTCCTAAAGGAATTACTCAAGAGGGCACTTTGTATAGGTAAAAAGTGAATTAAAGAACATAACATAGAGAAAATGTGATATTGAAGGAAGAGCGAGGCCATAGCTGCGTCTGGTGCTGTCACTGATGCTGGGTGGCTCAATGCAACTGTGAGCCCCAAGTTTTGAAAACCACTGCCCAGTATGTTCTGTGTGGATTTTAGTTGTTTCAGGCCAGAAGCCAAATTCAGTCCCTGGTACTCCATCTTGGCCAGAAATGGCGTTCAACTATGTCTTCTTAGAAATTAGACTCTCCAAAAAAAAAAAAGCAATTTTGTTTTGACTATTGATACATATTACTTAATGTTTAAGAATTCCTATGGATTCCAAAAATTTTCTTAGTATTTATATATGGGAGGGGTGTTGTCTCTACATAATAGAGTGATCTAAACAATGACATTTTTCTTTTCTTTTTAATACTTACACTTGCGCATTTTCCTGTCAGGCTGATTCAACCCTAAAGTGATGGTGGTCTACACCCTGGACCTAGACATGGTTTGCTGTTAACAATGAGATTTGCCATGACTTTTTTTTTTGTTTTGTTTTTTTCTTTTTTGGTTACTGTTATGGTCTAGATATTGAATGTCTCCTGAAAGAGCTCATGCATTGATGTTCAGAGTTGATGTAATGAAGTCGTGAGGGTTGTAATTTCATCAGTGGATAAATCCATTGGAATGTTCTTACTGGGTGGTAACCTAGGCAGGTGGGTGTGGCTAGAGGAGGGAGGTCACTGGGGGTGTGGCCTTGGGGACTGTGCCTGTGTCCTTGAATCTTCTGTCTCTCTCTTCTGGCCTTCATGATGTGAGAGCAAAGCCCTTGCTCTCTCCCTCTTTCGGCCTCCCACCACCATGTCCTGGGCTCCGCTGATGTAACCTGACCTGATGGGGACAGAACCCCTGAAATCTCCAGAACTGTGAGCAAATGAATCTTCTTTCCTCTAAGCTGTGACGGTCAGTGTTTTGGATGACAGCAATGTTGAGTGAAATGGTTACTTTGGGTTTGGTTTTGTTTGCTATTTTAGAGATTCATCCACTTAAAAATTCCTTTCACTCATTTTCACAAGATTTTTCTCGAGAAGACACACTGCACTGTATCTGATGTGTTTCTGCAATTTGGGGAGGATCACCGTTTTCCTCCTGCAGTTCGCAAGCACGGTAAATGGCACCAGTAGGGTTTTCTAATGTTGAGCCCACTTTAGTCACCTCAGCCTGGGTGGGTCTAATAGGTATTTGGTGTGCTGCTGTGCTCAGTGGCTGAATTCTGTTGGGATTTGTGCACTTACATGTGCAGGAGGAGCTGGCCCGTATTCCTCGGAAGGGTTCTATCTGCACTTGCAATGTCCAAATCAGAGCCACAGTGTGGTTGTCCTTTTCCCCTTTTGCTTATCAGCCATGTGGGACGGTGAGTGTGCTCCGCTCCCCCAGAGCAGGTGGAGATAGAGTGATGAGGAGAGGGAGAGAAGACTGCGTCAGCAGGGGTGAGGAAGGAGAGACACCAGTGTGGAGCTGGCGTGCGGGAGGAAAAGCGCAGGAAGGAACAGTACCTTCTGAGGGGGCAGAGGTGGAGGAAAGGAGGCAGAGGCCCTGGGGATACACGCAGCTGCAAAGCCAGAGAGGGCAGGATTCTGTAGGTGGGGTCTTCCCCCTCCGGGTTCCAGAATCCTGCTTGTAATAAATCAATTGGCATTCATACTCCCTCCTAGGGATCTCCATGAGGAACGCAGATTGCATGTTGTGAAGTTGTGTGTATGTTTCTTTGCAGTGGACTCGGGAGCAGTCATGGAGCACAACTCCGAAGGCTGTGCTGCGAGGCCCGCTTAAGCCGTCAGCCCAGCCTCGCCTTCCGCGGGGAGTCTGGGGACTGGTGTCTTTTCCGCTTGTCCAGCTTCCTTATCTCGCTCAGTGCAGACCTTCTTGGTCTTCCTGTGCTCCGCGCTAATCTTGTCTTAAGCTGGTCTGTGCAGGGCTATCGCTGCTGTGTCAGGGACTCTGCACTATCTGCATAAAACTCCGGGCCTCACCATCGCGGGGACTCTGAGTCCACGTGCGCCCGCATCTCTATCAGTTGCTGAAGAGGCTTTGCCCCCTCGCAAGTTTGGCAGAACAGAGGATGCTTCCTTTCGGATTTGTGTGGCTCCATAGCTGTCTCTTTTTCTCCAGGTCCTCTGATTTCTGGTGAAAGGTCTATGATTGATAATAATAAGGACGAGAATCACAGTTATAATAATAATAATAACAGAAGTTAACATCTGTCTAATCTCTGCACTGAAAGCCTTACATACATGATGTCTAGCTTTCAAAATCTGATGAGACCTAATCTTACAGGAAGCAAAGCCCCCGAGCCAGCCCAGGGCGCAGGGATTCCAGCGGAGGCCTCCCGTTGCCCCACTGCCGGTGCGCTCCAGGCATCCTATGCTGCAGGCCCGGGACGCAGGTCCAGCTTTTCGCAGGCAACACCACTGCACAGCAGAGGATGGGAGAGTGGATGGAGGAGGTAGCACACGGCTCTCACGGGGACTGCTTGGCGCTGCCCATGAACACTGCCACGTTTAGAACATGGCCCCAACCTTTGGCCTTCACACTGAAGTGTGCAAGGAGGGCTGGGCCCCCAGGGGTGTGCAGCCCCCAGCACCCGGGCTGCCCTCACTTTATCCCCTTGGAGCATTTGCTTCCCAGCCCACTGGACAGCAGCGCAGGGGAGATGCAGAAGCCGCCAAGGCTGGCTCCTGAAGGCAGACGCTGAGACAGACAGGTGTGCAGGTGGCTGAATGGGGAGCCATCAAGAGTAACACCTGGAAAGAAGCAGGGGGAGCAGGACTGGGAAGAGGTGAAGGCGAGCCACGGCCACCATGACTGAGCCCACCTGGAGTTCTGCTGGGGGTGGGTCGAGGGTGCAGGGACATTCTTGAATCGAAGGAGGGAAGTCGAGCCCGCAGGTCCCTGCGGCTGCCCAGGGTGGAGGCAACGTGGATGCAGCAGCTCCTTTCCACCCTGGCCATTCCCAGGAGGGCAGTGTGAGCATTTAGAAGGCAACATTCCTGGCAGCTCATCCTGGAGAGGTTCTGAGCGGCACCCCAAGCTCTCCACCATGGGTTTCAAAACCACCGGATCAGAAGGAAGGGCTGAGGTTTGCCGTATGCCCAAGGTACTTGCGAGTCTGGTGTTCACATAACTTTACAAAGTTTCGAAGATATTTTTAATAGCAAATGATGGAAACACTTTTTGCATTTCACACAGCAAGAATAAAATAAGGACTTTCCTCCTGGCGGTAAGTCCATGGAGCGGCCTTTGCAGGCTCGCCTCTGCTTCTGCTGCTGCTGCAGCGCGAACTCCTGCCTCTCGCCCCTCACGGTTGGGCCAGAGCAGCCACGCCAGATGCCTAGCCCCTGGGATCGTGCCCCGCAGAGATCAGGGACCAGCACATCAGCGCAGCCCCAGACACAGACGCTGCTCACGCTCCACGGGCAACAAGCTTGGTCGTGCGTTCTTTTCTGGTTGAATAGGGAGAGCAGGCTCTCTGGGCTGTTTACCTGTGCTCATCTGGCCAGATGCCAGCAAGGTGGGCTCCTCGCTGCCCCTCCTCGAGGCCTGCAGATCGCCTCTACTCTCTACACTTTGTCTTACTGCATTCTCAGGGGACAGGGTTTTCTTCTGGGCAGTCTGAATGCCATCCTAAGCAGGCACCCACCTGAAAACAGGCTCCAAGTGGACTTGCCTGGGCCGGTTCTGAAACAACAGCTGTGTGTCCTGAGCACTGTGTGGAGCTCGGGTCAGGAACCACATGGATGCTTTAGCTGTAGCTATGGCGCGGGCAACGGCTCCCCCCAGTGCTGGCCTGCCCTGTCTGCTCTGGGTTGCAGAAGAGAGCCACTCCTTCCAACCCGATGCAGTGACCCGGGGGAACTGAGACATGGACTGTCCAGGCTCCAAGGGACACCTCCCCTCCCGAGGGAAGCAGGAACCAGCGGTCCTTCTGGGAAATGACAGAGGGTCAGCTGGACACACAGCCTGCATCGATCTGACTTTGAATTGCCCTGAGGTCAAGAGGAGAATGATGGGAGGGTGGTTGTGGTGTTGCCGGGCTGTGGCCATTAGTCTGTACGCGCAGGGCTACAAGCAGCAGTGCAGGAGGCTGGGCTGGGAGCAGCTTCTAGCGTTGCTCCACCTGGGTGGGAGAACGTGGGCTTATTTCTCTAAATTTTCCCCACTTTTGATTTTGAATGGCACAATAGGAAGCGGGTAACCTTCAAGTGTCTCTTCCACTGCATGTTGTGTATGTGAAGACACCAACACGGTTAGGCACCTACGGAAGATCCTGCCCTGCCACTCGGCCATCGCCATCCTTCCCCTGTAGCTGCCCTGTAGCAGGATAAGGTGGTTTCTTTCTGTTCCCACACTGTCATGTGTTTGCATTATAAACGGACATCAAGACGTGTCGAATGCTTGTCCGGCAGTGACTTTGCATGTAGAGACAGCCTTGCGTTCCTGGGATACACCCTAATCAGTCATGGTGCGTTATCCTTTGTACATATCACTCCGGTTGACTTGCTAACATTTGGTTGAGAACTTTTACAGCTATGTTCATAAGGGATATTTGACTGTAATAATCTGTTTTCCTGAAATGTGTTGGCATCTGTGTGTGTGTACGTGTATTCTCTTGAGTATACGTGTGTGTGCATATGTTCATGGGTGTGTGCATACATGTGGGTGCATGACGGTCGGTGGCTGCAGGGACTCCCTTAGGGTGAAGACCCAGTGTCCACGGTGTGGTGGGAGGAAGTTGAGATATGTCATCTCTGAGGTCCAGGTCCAGTCGAAGCACCCCAGAGTGGGGCCAGCTGTACTCATCCTGCTCCACGTGGACCCGCAGAGGGGCTAGCCCTCTCTGCTCTTGGCTGAGAGGAGAATCTGAGAATCTGTTTCTCTCTAGGGTGGCACATCTGGCTGGCTGAGTCTCCTCTGGGCCCAGCTCCCTCAACCATTCCTGCTTCCCTGGAGACTCAAACCTGCCCACCTGCCAGCCAAGTCCCTCCCTGCCTCCCCACCTTGGGTTCCCTCTGCTGCAAGGACCCCGTGGCTCTGTGTTCCCACGGGACCAAAACCTGACACGGTCTCCTTGTCTGCTCCTCTCTCTACCTCCAAACATCACTGACGTACACCCTCCCAAGCAGACACGTTAACACACAAAGGCCGGTCTTCACGTGAGCACGGGCCCTGGCGTAGCACCCGCTGCACTCACACCTCATGCCTGGCACCGGCATTTCACAATGGCAGGCGCTTGCAAAATCAGATGCCAGTGGCAGTGGTAGGGGGCCTGGGGTGAAGGACATGAGGACTAGGGTAGTGACAGCGGCTAACTGACCGTTACTGCTGAGGTCTTGGTGCATTCATTCTCAGGACCCTGGCGCACGAAGCAGCCTCTGAAGTGGGTCCCGTTTCACCCAGCCCCAGACAAGGTGACCATTTCAGAGAAGTAAGGAGTGTTCCAAGGTCACTCAAGGTCAGTCTGGGAACCAGCAGGGCTGAGGTTTGGCAGCACTTCCACGGCCTCCTGTGTAGAAGCACTGTGAGTCTGCCTGTTCTCCACACAGCTTCATGTCACTTAACCATGGTCCCCACTGCCGACACTGGGACAGTACCCTGTGCTGTACAGTCGTGTGCCTGCCACACAGAACAACGAGCTCGTTGGGGTCTTGAAGGCAGACCTGAAGCAAGGGTTGACACCAGGCTGTCACCAGAGAGATGCTCAGTAAATGCCGCTGGAAGGGGTGAATGAACAGACATTGGGTTTGCGTGTCCATTGCTCGCAGATTTCCAAATACAGGTAATTATTCCTTTTGTAATACAGAGACCAACAAGCAAAAGATGACTCAGATGGGGGCCACGGAGGTGATCCCACGTTATGGCAGTGGTTCTGGGTGTCCCGGACGCCGGCCTGTGTTTGGACCTCTGGTCCCCAGCATTGCTCTCTGCCAGCAGCCGCGCGGTCATCAGCATTATTAGGCAGGAACAAAGGGTCCCATTATCTGGGGTTGACATTTTGGGAACATGGACCAAAGCAACAAAAAGTGATATTTCTTGAAATGAACATCAGCTGCCCCTGACAGTCAGCCCGGTGGAACCGTCCAAGGAGCGGCTAGCTGTGGCGCGCTGGGCCCCCGGGATGAAAGATTACAGGGTTAGGGACGCCCAGCCAATCAAGGCACCCGATTGGCCGAGCAGTCTTAAGTGCTTTATAATTGTGTTTCAGAGGACTGCGGTTTAATGCCAGCCAAGGTTCACTATTTTAAACTGTGTCACACATTTAAAAGGACTGCTTTCGTCCGCCTCCCCACCCTGCATTATGTAAATTGTTAAGACTGTTATCCTGGGAGTTTGCCTTAGCTGCTGGCTATTTTAAAATTCCATTTCTAAAAAAAAAAAAAAGGAAGGGAGGGAGAAAGAAAAGAAAAATACCAGCCATCCTCCCCTTCAACAACTGGACAACATCGGGATGTAGAGAGACAGGAGCACCCATAGAAGCCCTCTGGGGGTCAGAGCAGTGCCCTGTGGCCGCTCCCAGCAGCCCTCTTGTTCCTGGCTGGGGAAAGTGGGCTGGCGCCCTCCCACGAAGCTGGTTCTCAAGTTCATTTGCACGGACTCTCAAAAGATCAGTATTTGTGGTTACATGGAGCGCTGGTAGCCATTCTAGCCTTGGTCTCTAGAGGAGAGACTTGTAGCCAACCAATTAAGAAACGTGGAGTAGCCAGCTCTCTGAGAAGGTAGCAGAGATGGCCTCTCTCCTTCCCAGCCAACAGGCCCCGCAGTGGTCGGCTGTGGCTGTGGCGGCTCAGCCAGGTGGGCTCCCCCGGTTCTGCTGTGGTCATTCTGCACTATGGGTGGTGGGGGCTGCATGCTGGCTTTGACCTGATCTTTCTTGGGGAGCCTCCTTCCCCACTCTTGGCCCACAAGAGTCCTTCATCTTGCCCTATGAAGGGAAGTTCAAGCTAAGCCCAGCCAGAGACTGGGGGGAGTGCCCTGGTCCTCGCTTAGGCACCCAGATCCGTCCAGCATCTCCGGCATTGCAGAGATGGAACTGTGAGCTGTGAGCAACCAAGCCGGGGCGTCAGCACTTGCAGCCCCACTCCGAGGTGTATCCTCGCTGCCCACACGGCCCCTCCCACCCAGTCAAGGGCTCCCCAGGCTCTCTGAGCTTGGCTGGCATTTCAGAAACTCGTGTCCTAAGTACTGGGGAAACAAAGTTGGAGGAAACACCAGTGGCCCTGGAGGGTCTGTTTGGAAAGCTGCAGCTAAATGCAACCTACAGGTGACACCAAGCCCAGAGGCGCCCTTGGTTCCCACCCAGTCCCTGCCCGTGTTGACACAGGGGACCCTGGGGATGCAGGCTCAGAGTCGGAAGGTAAAAAGCCACACTGCAGAGCGAGAGAAGAAGCCGGGCTCTGCGCAGGGCAGGTGCGGGCAGAGGGGTGTGGGGCAGTTGGAACCTGTCCCCACCAGCAAGGGGCAGCCCTTCTCCTCCCTCCCTTGCCTTTGGGCCTGGCTGCTGCATTCTGTTTTCTTCTCAGAGCCGGGCTCCTCCAGGGGCAGCCAGTGTGCAAGGAGAAAGGAGGGTAGGGTCCCCGCGGCCAGACAGAGCGGCGGGGATGCAGTGCGTGGTCCCCTCTTGGAAGGGGCCTGTGAGGCTGCGGACACCAGTGTGATTCTGGTTTTATGTTCAGGGAGCAGAGCCCAGATCCCGCCGCACCCCTCACAGGGAACCCGATCATATCTCGCAGTCTGCTTTGGGATTCGTGGCCCCAAAACACAGCACCACCAGCATAGCAGTGTTTGTCTTCGGATACTTTAAGTATGTGTTAGATGTGTCTATGGCTCTGTGGATAGAATGATGGGGGTGGGGGTGTCCGCAAAGGGACCCTGGGCCCCCAGGCCGGGCAACGGCAGCGAGGGGAGAGATTCAGGAGTCTCCTGCTGCCCAAATGGACAGAAGAGCTGACGCAGAGCGCCTGGCCTGCAGACCTCAGCTGGGGTAGGCTGCTGTCCCCACCTGCTGGGGGAAGGCCCTGGGCCACAGAGCTGAAGTGTCAAGTGCACGGCCCACCCCGACTGCCCGTGGTCCATTGCCTGGTGGAACCTGCTCTTCTGAGCCGCAGGAGGAGGGCCCGGCCTCCACCCCAGCCCCACTCCAGCTGCTACACCTGGATGGCTCTTGTTCTGACCTGGTGGAGGCTGCATCCTTTGGGCATGGGCCAGCTGCTGCCCTGCCCTCCTCTCTCTGAAATTCTACTTCTCTTGCTTACTCAGTAACTCTGTAATACATCATGCCCTGGGCCCCGCCTCTGGGAGGTAGGACATGGCAGAGACTGGCTTCAGATTGTGCTTTAAGGCTACGTCCCACTTAACTAACAGCAGAGCAGCGACTCAGACCCCTTGAAGTCACTTCTTCCCTGACTTCCACAGCAGTATTTCTAACTCTCGAGGAAGATGTCCCCTTCTCCTCCTGACTCAGTTGCTCCTGTTTTCTGCCGTCCTCTTCCCTCTGGTCTTATGAGCTAAGGGAAGGTGTGGGAGAGCCACGCTGCCGCCTCGTGAGCCCCTTTCGGCCAACCTGGGTCCCCAGTGCTCAGTGCGAATGTCCTTTCCATGGGGACTTTGTGAACCCGATCCGTGGGACTCCAAGGCTGCTTCTCCATGTTCGCTTTTGGCTGTTGCTGGGCCTGAGTTCTTAGTTCATTGAATCGTGTGTCCTCTCTGGTGGCCGCTGTGTGCAGAGCTTGTCACGTGAAATGCTTCATATCCTCTGCGTGGGGAGCAGCTTCCTCATCCTGAGACGGAGAGTCACATCCATGGACTCCCTCCAGGTCAGGGGTGGCTGCCGGGCGGGGCCCCCTCTTAGTGCTTGTTGCTCTCCCTTGACCCTCCTCTAAACCTTAGATCCTAAACTCTGTGCATCATCATCTGATTCTGGCAACAGCCCCGGGTGGCAGACATGGGGAAAGGAAGTCTAGACAGGGTATTGGCCAGGGTTCTGCAGAGAAGCAGACTCAACAGCAGGTGTTCTCTGTTTTCACTTACGTGTTGAAGGAACCGGCATGTGTGATTGGCGGGTAGGTGAACGCCACAGGCCGCAGGCTGCAGACCCAGCGCAATGAGCTCTTCCTCCCTGGGAAGCCTCTGCTCCTCAGGCCTGCGCAAGGACCGGCCTGAGGTCTCTTGCCCCGGTCTGTGTTTACCTGCAGGTGCCCGCAGCATTCCTCTCTGGAGAGTTCAGCCAATTCTCACCTGTTGTTATTGAGACAGGAAATATGGATGAGAGGAGTCGCCAAGGCACTGCTGCTTGGCGACCTGGTGCTGCGCCCACCTGTTTTTTTTTTTTAATCTCATGAATATGGCACCAACCTGGTTGTTGATTTGTGCCTCATTTCCCTTCATTTCTCCACTATCCTGTAGAATCGGTGTTCATTGAAATTAAAGAAATTAGAGGTGGCAACTGAAAAAAGAAGAAAAGCAAACCTGAGTCCTGCCTCTTGTGAGGTGCTGTGAACTGTGCTCGCAGGCCTCTCTCTGGTCTGAGTCCTGCTTCTTCTGCAGGTGGTGTGAACTATCCTCACAGGCTTCGCAGTGGTCTGAGTCTTGCCTTTTCTGCAGGTGGTGTGAACTGTGCTCACAGGCCTCACTCTGGTCTGAGTTCTGCCTCTTCTGCAGGTGGTGTGACCTGTGCTCACCAGCCTTGCTCTGGTCTGAGTTCTTCCTCTTGTGCGGGTGGTATGAACTATGCTCACCGGCCTCGCTCTGGTTGGAGTCCTGCCTTTTCTGCAGGTGGTGTGAACTGCGCTCACCAGTATCACTCTGGTCTGAGTCCTGCCTCTTGTGCAGGTGGTGTAAACTGTGCTCAGCAGCATCGCTCTGGTCTGAGTCCTGCCTCTTCTGCAGATGGTGTGAACTGTGCTCGCAGGCCTCACTCTGGTCTGAGTCCTGCCTCTTCTGCAGGTGGTGTGAACTATGCTCACAGGTCTTGCTCTGGTCTGAGTTCTGCCTCTTCTGCAGGTGGTGTGAACTGTGTTCACAGGCCTCGCTCTGGTCTGAGTCCTGCCTCTTGTGCAGGTGGTGTGAACTGCGCTCACCGGCATAGCTCTGGTCTGAGTCTTGCCTCTTCTGCAGGTGGTGTGAACTGTGCTCACTGGCCTTGCTCTGGTCTGAGTTCTTCCTCTTCCGCAGGTGGTGTGAACTGCTCTCACCAGCATCACTCTGGTCTGAGTCCTGCCTCTTGTGCAGGTGGTGTGAACTATGCTCACTGGCCTCGCTGTGGTCTGAGTTCCGCCTCTTCTGCAGGTGGTGTGAACTGTGCTCACCAGTCTTGCTCTGGTCTGAGTCCTGCCTCTTCTGCAGGTGGTGTGAACTGCTCTCATAGGCCTTGCTCTGGTCTGACGCATGGCTGTGTACACAGTCCAGCACATGCCAGTCAGGAGCATTTGGACTGGGAGGACCGAGAAGGCTGCAGAACCTGAGACCCACAGCACATTGACTCTCCAGATGACTGATGGGCATGCTTGTCACAGATCTGAAGACCTCTCTGGACACACTCCTGGTGGAGCTGGAGCAGAGTCCTCATGGGATACACGTGTCATGGAGGAATCATGCCTGGGGTTTTTAAGGTGGTGAGGTGGGGCCTGCCTCCTGGGCTTGCTCCCAGGCAGTAGAGTGCAGGGGTCCTGTGGTTGCAGACTCCAGGTCCAAGCACCCAAGTGTGGGCTTATAGTAGCTTTCTCCCTGCCTTCTCCGTAACCCTCTTCATAGCCAGATGCCCTCGACAAATGCCTTGCCCTGTGGTCACTGTGACCTGTGTTAGTAATGACACTCTTGGATGGAAGGCCGTTCCTAGAGGAGGCAAGCCAGCAGCCTGAGCACCATCAAGCAGTCACTCAGGAGGGAGGAGGGATGGAGCTGCTGGCTGGAGGCCAGGGCTTCCTCATTACTGAGCCTGCTCCTGCTCACCGCAGGGGTCCTTCACTTCCACAGATGTGGATTGAAGAGACAGGGGCTCTGCAGCATGTCCCTGCTGATGCCTACATTACAGCGGTAATGGGGTAACAGGTGGCAATGTGGTTCACGGATGCCGGGGAGGATGGGGTGGTGGAGAGCAGGTCTGCACTTTGCCTAGCTCAAGTCTCTGCCCGGGGCAGTTGAACGCTCGGGGAGGTTGGTTTGAATCCAGGCTCAGCTGTGGACTGCCTGTGCACCCACCTCCCTGCGGAGCCGGTAGTGGTGGTGAGCCGGGGCCTCCTCCCAGGCTTGCTCCCAGGCAGTGGAGGGCAGAGTTCCTGTGGCTGCAGACTCCTGGTCCAAGCACCAAGTGTGGGCGTATAGTAGCTTTCTCCCTGCCTATTCAGTTGCCTTATTCCAAAGGTTCCTCCTGTCTTCTTCCCCTGCGCTCCTCCTGTCTCAGCTTCCCAAGTGCTGGGATTACAGATGTGCCCCACCTTCTCTTACTCTCTATTTTGCTCTGCAGTGGCCCCGGGCTAATTTCCAGGGAAGCAACATGCAGTCTTTGCGAGAAGGCCAGAGCATGTTAGTTGCCGGGGAGAAGCGTCTGGCCCCACCTCAGCGCATCCTCTGTACCAGGCAAGGTGGGGCAGGTCCTCACCTGCACACCGCCCAGGCAGCAGGAGACCAGAGACTGGGAGAGGGGGCGCAGGCAGGCATGGCGCGGGCGGGCACCCTGCAGCCCCGCGTCCTCCTCCCTGGTCTGCGTGCTTAGCCAGCCTAGCGCTTCTCTGCTCTGTGACTTTAGCCACAGAGTGTCACTTCTTGGACTTCCATGTCAACATTACGGAGCAGGAAATTGCTCTATTATTATGCTAAACTGCCACCTTGTTTGGATATGAGGAATGGGTAATGAAAATGATTACTCTGTAGCATGCAGAAGATAAAGCGCCGAGAGTGCTCACTCAACAGCCTACATAATTCGTGCTGTTATTAGGGACAATTTGTGACTTTTTAAAAGTCTAGTGGGTCCAAATGTCAAAGGAGGAAAACATTAGTTAAAACATCCAGGAGTAATGAATGATTTCGAGAAGAAAGAAATCCAAGGAGATTTAAACATTTCCGCAATTTAAATAATTCCATCTTTTACGGAGCACTCCTGGCATGCCCTGTGTGCGGGGCTCACCTCCCCGTACCCGTGGGCGCCTGCCCGGCTGCTTCTCCACAAATGTGTCTGCTGAATAAACCAGCCCTTCCCCATAAAAATAGTTTCTAAGGACCTCATGTCCGTTCTTGACTCCAGTCCCCTCACTTGACCTCAAATACCTTTTTGGATTGAACCTAGGGGCATTCTACCACTGAGCTACACCCGTAGCCCTTTTTATTTTTTAATTTGAAATAGGGTCTTGCTAAGTTGCGGAGGTTGGCCTCAAACTTGCCATCCTCCTGTCTCGGCCTCCCAAGTACTGGGGTGACCAGTGTGTGCCACCATGCCCAGCTTCAATACCTTTTCACCATGCCCAGCTTCAATACCTTTTTGAGCAAGGTGGGATTTGAAAACCTCAGGGATGTCTCCCAGTGAGAAAAAGAAGGTCTCCAGCTGGAAGCAGAGACTTACACATGGTGTTTGGGCGCAGACAGTAGGTAGATGATGAACGAGAATGATCTGAGAATGTTCATGACATCTTCATGATTTCAATAAAAACTCCACCCTATGGCATGTGGGAAGTGCCACATGGTTCAAGCTCTCTAGAGTCAAAAGGGAGGGCGGGCGGTGACTGGCTGACAGGTACCTTTCGTTCATTTACTCCCTCGCCGATTGTGTCGGTCAGCTCCCCGGCGCTGTGACAACGTGTCTGCGATTGCTGGAGAGCAGGGACGGTCTATGTGGCTCATAGTTTCAGTCCATGGTCCCAGCCTCCTGCTTCGGCCTGTGGTGGACAGTGCATCATGGCGGGAGCGTGCGGTGGACCAAGGCAGCTGTCCTCATGGTGGACAGGAAGCAGAGGGTGAGAGGAAGAGCCCAGGGTCCCAATGTCCCCTTCAGGGGCACAATCCCAGTGACCTAACTTCCTCCCACCAGGCCCCACCTCCTAAAGGTCCCAGTACCTCCCAGTAGCTCCCAGGCCAGGGACCAAGCCCTCACTCAACACATGAACTTTTGGGGGATATTTAAGATGCAAACCATAACACTGATTCAACAATAAGTACTCAGTACGTGCCCAGCCCTAAGGTAGATGACTAGGCCAAACACCCAGGAGTGACCATTGTGGCCCCAGTCTTTTGAGAGTACTTCCGTGTTGCAATAACATCTTCCACAGTGCCCCAGGCCAAAGAAGTACCAAACAGTTTGTTTATTAAATAGTGAAGGTCCAAGCTATCAGTATTTATGAAACCGAGAGAAAAAATACTTTGGTTTCATTTTGAAATTGCCACAGTTACTATCAGGATGTGTGCATGGCTTGGGACTGAGTGTCCTGTGGACATTTGGATTAAGATAGGGCTGGCCACACCCCCGTCCCGTTCCACACCAAGCTTTCCATATCGGCAGGAGTCCACCGACTGAGGATGGAAAACTAATATATATTAAAATGTACATTTGTACTAAAAATGCACAGGCCTTTTTCTTGTAAGTATTCCCTAAACAACATGGTGCGCTATTTGCATAGCGTTTACAATGCATGAAGCATTACAAATAATCTAGAGATGATTGAAAGTATACAGATGGATGTGCATAGGTTATATGCAAATGCTGTGTATTTTATATAAAGGACATGCGCAGCCGTGGGTTTTGGTGTGTGGGGGAGTCCTGGAACCATCCCCCTCAGGGACAGCCGCACTTGCTTTTTGTGATACTAACGCTGAAAGGCCAGCTTTGCAAAAACATGGCGTCATCAGGGGGTGGACGAGGGTCTGCACTGACATTGTGAGGCCCCTCCTGCTGACTGTTAGCTCACGGGTACACTGCTACTGGCTCCCGCCCTGCTTCCCCGGAAGCAGAAATGACCCGACCCGTGGAGCCTGGTGAGCTCGCACGGCACCGGTGCCCTGGCACGCACTCTGGGAACTGCAGCTCTGGGCACTCAGCCCGATGTGTGGTTTTCAGATGGGTTGGCCGTCCACAGTAGATGCAGGGTGGAGAGAAAGCTTGGGAACTCTTGCAGTGACTCGACACACTGTGCGTCTTCTGCTCAGGGTATGCTTTTGTACAACCTTGCTTCTCGTTTTCCTTTTTATTAAATCTATTTTTATTGGTGCATTGTAATCGTACATTATAATGAGGATTTTTAGTCATTGATTTTTATTTCATTTTACAAAGTAGAGTTTTCCGCCAGGCGTGCTAATGCACGCCTGTAACCCCAGTACTTGGGAGGCTGAGGCAGGAGGATCTCAGGTTCGTGGTCAGCCTCAGCTACTTAGTGAGGCCCCCCGCAGCTTAGCGAAACCCTGTTTCAAAATAAAGAATAAAAAATAGGGCTGGGATTGTAGCTCAGAGGTAGCATGTCCCTGGGTTCCAGCCCCAGTACCACAAAAACAACAACAACAAAACAAATGAACAAAAAGTAGAGTCTTCAACGGATTGGATTTTAAAACAGACTGGTACTTGGTTACAGATAATCAGACAAGACCAAAGAAAACAAAAAACAGATCTAAATACAAATGCTTCCCCAAATATGAAGTTAAAAACTATGTAACATTACTATTAAAGTACCACAACTAAATTCAGCAATTCTGAGCACTTTAAATACCCAGCTA
Source organism: Glis glis (assembly GCA_004027185.1). Classification (NCBI taxonomy): domain Eukaryota; kingdom Metazoa; phylum Chordata; class Mammalia; order Rodentia; family Gliridae; genus Glis; species Glis glis. The sequence goes on from PVJS01025199.1 coordinate 18,857, forward strand.
GCAAGAAACTACTGATTAGTTTTTGCAAGATTCTAGGATATTTCTTTAATGATAATATGCTTTTGCAAATGTGATAAAAAATTTTTGTACCATAGGATGAAACATCAGTTTTTGTGTATAAAATAATTTAAGGTGGTAGTGATCTGCTTTATCAAGTTTAATTAGAAAAAATTTCTTCAATCCTGCCTCCCTCTTCCTGCACCCATCTTCTTTCTTTTCTAATCATATAAATGTTGGAGGCAGAAACAATGTTCTCAAGACACTTGAGAACATTGGAATTCTGGGAGTAATCACTTTTTAGTGTTAAAGATTTATCCCCTGGCGCCCTGTCCCTAATAGTCACTTGAGTAACAGAACACTATAGCAAATTTTTAATCTATTTTTTTGTTTGGAAGGTGAAAAGAGATTCTTTTGAATGAGCTTCAAAGAGTGTTTAAAAAAAGAGAAAGAAAAGGGAAAGAAAGAAAAGGGTAAACAAAAATACCAAGGTGCCGCAGTAGGATGATTTCTTACCGCACTAACTGGAACATTATAGCTAGAGAAACTTTTAAATCAGACACGTTCGCAGACTGTAGGGTCTCTTTGCCAGAAGGACTTAAGCAGAAAGTGTAATTAATTTTTCCCCCGGCTTCTCTGGGGCTCACTAATCTTGCCTGGTGTTGACCAGTGATGTGCGGCGAGGCAGAGAAACGGCGACCGAGTCATAAGTGCGTCGCGCGTCATCGAGTGGGCTCCTTTCATAAGGTAAAATGTGCCGGGCTTGTGACAGAGCTGTCTTCTGAAAGTGAAGTGGTGGGCGAGGGGGAGAGCGGCTCCCTCTCAGAAGGGGGTGCTGTTACATCATGGCTGCGTACAGGGGCTGCCAGGACGCAGCCGCATTTCCAGGGAGAAAAGGTGTATTATTCCAAGTGCCCTTTGCTCCCCGACTGCTTCTTATTTCTGCTGCTTTGTGGTTTTTGATGTGAAAATCAGAGTGGGTAATATTTATATGCCTAAGAGCAGCCTCTATCTTCTCTTTAACAGAGTTTTGGTTTAAAATGTTTTCAAGTCTCTTGGCTAGGACAAGCTTTCTCAGGGGAAAGAGAGCACCGAGCGGCCACCAGGAACTGGCGGGCCATCGCCATCACCTTTGGGGCTCCGCACGTTCTCGCCCCTTTTCCAAACCTTCAGTTCCAGGAATGTCCCAAACGATGTCCTAAATATTTGATCAAATTTTAAAAAAGATTCTGAGTATGTGTCAAATAAAACTAAGCACAGCTCTTCAGGACACTCACTTCCTTTGAATTCTAGCTCTGTAAGTACTACTCAGAAAGCTTCTTATCCCGATTTTATAAACCTCAGAAAATCAGGGCATTGAATCTCTCTGTCAATAGGAGGAATTACATGTCAAGGATCAAGTTCGTTTCAAAACAGATTAAAACAATTAAATTCTGAAGTTGGCACAATGATTTTTTTTTTACGCATTAGATGAGGTGAACTGATGTTTTTTATTTTCTTAGATTGGAAATCTTGGTTGAATGCGTCTTTAACGTGAAAAAGAAAAAAACATTCCGTACCACAGCTGCTTTGCTTTAGAATTTTTCACACAGTCCAGCCCAGTTACAGAGTTCAAACGTCAATCCAAAAACAAGGATGATATTTTGAAGTTCGAAGTGATTAAAACTATACTACTCAATTTTTCATATGTTAAACAGGAAATATTAATTCTCTAGTCCAAGATGGAATTTTTGTCAATAAAGGACATTATTAATTATTTGCACAGAAATAAAATAATGAAAATACTGAGACATAATCAGAAAAGAGGGAAGTAGGAAAGGACACCTTGCCGGGCCTCCTGGCCTCCATGGCGAGGAGTGTCTGTGTGTCGTCCCTCCTTGGAAACACTCGCTGAGCACGCACTGTGCCATGTCTATATCGCTCTGCCTGTCCATCCTACGCGGGCCTTAGTGACCGTGCATAGCAGGTGGTCTCTGCATGTGGGCCTTCTAAGCATCTCCATGGTTCTCCAGCAACTTGATGGCCAGTCTCCCGCACACTTTCACCCGTTTGTTTGTCGTGGGAACTTGTTCAGCTATTGTTTTAAATTTAACCGTTCAAGGGTCAGGTCCAGGAAGTGTGTGAGGTGGCCCTTCTGGTCATAGGAGGATCTTAGGGGATAAGATTTCATAGAATCAGAATTTAAAATCCAGAAGGTACCTTAGCGATCACCCCCCACCCCTGCATTTTACAAATGAAGAAATTGAGGCTTACAGGTTAGAAAGCGACTCCCTGAGCCACTTCAAATTGAGTTGTCTACTGTGTATACTTTGTCTTGCTGGCTAAAAAACACTTGGAATATGTTCTACTGATTATTATTCATATACGGTGTATTAGGGGCTCCTCCCTAAAAATCTTTGATTAAGTGGGATGCCAAATCTTGTAATTAGTGATGTTTTGGACCATCGGACCCATGAGTATGAGGCCTACATCAGGATTATTCTCCGAAGTGTGCCCAGTGCCAACCAACCTCACTTGCTGTAAACAGAACCTGAGCAAATCTAATCCAGCAGTGTGTAAAAATAATGATCCATCTAGATCAAGTTGCTTTAAACTCAAGGAATTCCAGGGAGTTATCACTCTAGAACACATAAAAATGTAGTTCATCACCTTCACAAACCAAAGAAAAACTATGCATTATTACAGTAGAGCAGGAAATTCTTTGAAAATATGTCACCATTTGTATTGCTAAGCCTTTCACAAACTAGAATTGGAAGAATCTTCCCTAACTTGATTTGGGGTCTATACAAAAGCCTTCAGAAACTGTCATTCTTAGTTAAAACTTGGGAAGTATCATTGCTAAAATCCAAGATAAACAGGCATGCCAGCTATCACCAGATCTATGAGGTACTGCACATAGAGTTCTACCTGGTGCATGAAGGCAATAAAAGAAATAAAAGATACAAGGATCAATAAGAAAAAATAATTTTTTTGTGGTACCGGGGATTGAACCCAGGGGCGTTCTACCTCCGCCCTACACCCCTGGCCCTATTTTTTTATACTTTATTTTGAAACCGGGTCTCATGAAGTTGTGGAGGGCCTCACTAAGTAGAGAGAGAGAGAGAGAGAGAGAGAGAAAGAGAGAGAGAGAGAGAGAGAGAGAGAAAGAGAGAGAGAGACAGGGAAAGAGAGAGAGAGAGAGAGCTGAGGCTGGCCGTGAACCCGGATCCTCCGGTCTCCGCCTCCCAAAGTACTGGGATTACAAGCGTGCGCCACCATGCCTGGCTAGAAAAAATAATTTTAAAAAACAGAATCTGCAAAAAATATGATCATCAACACTAAAAACCTAGTAGAATGCACAAATATGTATACATAACAAGAGAGCTGAGCAAGGCTTCAGAATTGAAATCAAGATCACCGCTACAAATGTCACTAACATTTTTTTTTTTTTGCAGTACCGGGGATTGAACGCAGGGGCGTTCTACCTCCGCGCTACGCCCCCGGCCCTATTTTTTATGCTTTATTTTTGAAACCGGGTCTCACGAAGTTGCGGAGGGCCTCACTAGGTAGAGAGAGAGAGAGAGAGAGAGAGAAGAGAGGAGAGAGGAGAGAGAGAAAGATAGATCGCGCGCACGCGTGCACGCGTGCGTGCGCGCTGAGGTTGGCTGCAAACCCGGATCCTCCGGTCTTCACCTCCCAAAGTACTGGGATTACAAGCATGCACCACCACGCCCGGCGTCACTAACATTTTTATTCACCAGGAAAGTATAGGCAGAAATGGTCATTTTAAAAAAGAGACCATTTGCAATACCGGCAACAACAACATAGTGAATGTGTGCAGGCACCAGGACATGGAGGGCCATGTGTGCCCACCCCCTTGAACTTAGGGGTGGCCATGTGAGACGTGGCCTCTGCAGATGCAGGTGCAGTTCTCGACCCTGCCCAAAGTGAGCGGCAGTGTGATGAGGCGGTTGCTCTTTGGCCTCTTCCCAGCTGCAAGAGTTAGCAGCCAGCCTCTATGTTCACTAACAGGGATAGGCAAACATTAGTTGTTTTAGGACTTTGAGATTGGGGGGTTGTTACTGCTGTGAAATGTGACCTTATCCTGAATAGCTTAGAAGTTGGTGCCAGAAGTGGGATCCTATGGTTAGAAAATCCTAAAACACGTGAAACCATCTTAGCAGTCAGTTGGTGGGAAGAAAGAAAATTGCTACTGGAGGCTAAAAAAGTTCATATCGGCCTTATGCTGAATGGGGCACTGGTAAGAGATGCATCTGTAGCAACCAGGGAATTAGGTTGTGTTCAAGTGGGGGTAGACATAGAGGAAGACGTGAAATAGGGTGTTGGTACTGTGTGATGGTTGGTGTAGTATCCTAGGGTTTTCATATAAAAAATACCATAAACTGAGTGACTTAAAACAACAAAAACTTGTTCTCTCATAGTTCTGAAGGTCAGGGGTCCAAAATCCAGGTGTTGGTAGCAGAACTGTGCCCCTTCTGAAGGGTCTGGGGGAGTTGCTTGTCTCCTCTGGGGTCCTGGCGGCTCCAGCGATCTCTGACATTGCTCGGAGTCTCTGTCTCGTCGTCACGAGGCCTTTCCCCTGTGCATCTGGGTCTGGATCGCTGTATGGCATTCTTATCTCTGTGTGTCTCCATCTCTTTTTATAAGGATGGAGCCATTCTCACCCAGTATGACCTCATTTCAACTTGATTACATCTGCAAAGACACTATTTCCAAAATGATTGCATTCATAGATACTGAGAATTACAACTTTAACATTTCTTTTTGGGGGCACAATTCAACCCACAGCAATTGGCATTGTCTGCATTTGGCAAAGTATTACAAGAAAGAGATGAGCTCAGAAAAGAATTGGCTAATTTGCAAGCAGGAATCAAAGGGAATAGAGAGTCCACCGGTTCCTGGAGTTGCAGGATTAGAAAAGACAGTCTCTTCTCCACTCCAAATAGTGAGGAATAAACTTGGAAATGCTTTGAACCACCATGACTGCTTGGATCACAGTCTTTCTGCTGTGTCAATCAAGGAAATTGTGCCGATTGTTAAAACCTCTTAGTAGACTAATGTGGAAGGAACCACTAGGGCCACCTCTGTTAGGAACTCCCTCAGAGTGGACAAGGTGGCTCACAGAAGAGGCCAAGGGTTTGAGCCTCCAGGACAATCCAAGATGGATTAAGTCGCTCTAGTGACCAGCACGCAGGTCACTAGAGGGACCACAGGGGAGGAAAGTCTACCAGGAGGGCGTAGAGGTGGCTCAGGGCCTGGCTTTTGGCACATGTGGCTAGCTTAGCAATGTCACATGCATAGACAGCCAGCTGCACTTTTGAACAAATATTTTAGCCACAAGAATCGTCCACCCTGGCTAACAGAGCTGTGACTCTAGGACTTTATGACCTTTGGTGCCCACCATCTACAAAGGCTGGTGTGAGGAGCAGATAGCTTCTATTTTTAGATCATCAGTGTCTGCTATGAAGGGTCAGGCCAGGGCCTGATGAGGAAGTGCCAGGCATTGCTCAGAGACCCCGGACTCGGGGCTGGGCTCAGAGATGGAGAGTTATGTTGTTCATTCAGGAAAGAGAGTAGACTAAGTATCTGGTGAGCAGAAATGTGAATCGCAGTAGTGACCGGTGCTGTCCAGGTGGACTGGGATTTTCCAGGCCGACACGTGTCCATGGAGCAGGTGTAGCTATAGTGTGGGTGTTGACCACAGAAATGCAAGTGGACAAGACTCTGTCACTTCCAGACAGAAGTCGCAAGAGCCCGTGTGTGACGCACCAGGTTCCTTCCCTCCGTGTCCACTCACATCTAGCAACAACTGAGAGCGTGCTTTCTCTGTCATTCTGGGTTACCACATGTTCTGGTCAGCATTCTTGCAGCTATAATCTAAAAGATTGACTGTGTAACTTAGAAGAAAGAGGATTTACTTTCTTACGGTTTTGGGTTCAGTCCATGTGAGACCGGGGATCATGGATCTCAGGGCATGGCGACGGGAGGCGGCGAGAGGGAGAGCACATGGGCTGTGCTCACATCATAGAGGCTAGAAGCAAGAGAGGGAGCAGGGAGAGGAGGAACAATTTATATAATCCCCAAGGCCGCATCCCTAAGGACCCACCTCCTGCCACACCCTACTGGCCTGGGTCACCACCCAGATAAATCCATTAAAATGGATTTATCCACTGCTGGGATTACAACCCTCATGACTCCATTACATCAGCTCCAAATATTAATGAGCTCTTTAGGTGACGTTTTATATCTAACTATAACACCACATGAACTGGAGCCCAAGCCGACCTGAAATGGGTATGCAGCAAAGGAAGAAATGAACCTTCATTGCTGTAGCCACTGGTCACAGCAGCATGACCGAAATAGTACAGTATAGAATGAACCAGCAGGTGAAACTGCAGAAAAGGGCAGAACTCTGTTAAGTGACATTAAGAAGATCTAAGTAAATTCCATGGATCGAAGATTCAGTGACATGATAAATTGTGCTCAATTGGATTTATAGAGCTAATGCATTTCTTTTTTTGTGTGTGTGGTATCGGGGATTGAACCCAGGGCGTTCTACCTCCGCGCTACACCCCTGGCCCTATTTTTTATACTTTATTTTGAAACCGGGTCTCACGAAGTTGCGGAGGGCCTCACTAAGTAGAGAGAGAGAGAGAGCTGAGGCTGGCTGCGAACCCGGATCCTCCGGTTTCCGCCTCCCAAAGTACTGGGATTACAAGCGTGTGCCTCCACCGCCCGGCCTGAGCTAATGCATTTCTGATCAGTGTCTCAACATGCATATTTGAGGAAATTGACAAGTCTCAAGAATAACTAAGATATTTCTTAATAAGAAATATAAATGGTGAGGGATTGGAATGGCCCTACTACATATCAAGAATTATTTAATTGTTATAGTCCAATCAGGTACGACCGAGAATAATGTGAGATGAGGACTGCATTAGATGAATAAGACTGTGTGTAACTATGGGAGACGCTGAGGGAGTTGGGGTGCAGAGCAGAAGTTGGAGATTCAGAGGCAAGTCACACAGCAGAGCGGGTGGACAGTCAGAGCTGAGAGGGGTCTTGGAGCCAGGCACGCTCAGCAACAGACGAAGCCGTGACAGGTCGCTGGTGGGACAGTCCACGGAAGACGCGACAGTGACGAGCTACCATTTCACACGGGCAAAGCTTGTGCAATCTGACAGCATCCAGTGTTGGTGATTGTATAGAGCGATGAACATAGCCACTCCCTCCTGCCGAGTGTGCAAATTGGTACAACCACCTTGGAGAACATTTTAGAATTAAATACGCCAATTGCCTTCAACCTAGCAATTTCTAAATACACTCCCTAGAGAAATCCCTGCACACATGTGCCAGGAAACCTTATAAGAATATCCATAGATTGGCTCGTAGGTGTTAACTGGAAACGAGCTAAGCACCCACCAGGGGGGAGTGGGGCATTAGAGCGCACTCAAGCAATGGAACGCCACTCAGCAGTGGTAATGAGTACGCTCAAGTGTGGTGACATAGGAACGACTCTCGGAAGTGCTACTGGGTGGAGGGGAGGGACCTGAAGAGGTAGAGTATGATTCGTTACACAGGGATAAAACTGTGTAATCGAAATGACGTGCATTTGTACACTTGGGTGGTGTGTGTGTGTGTGTGTGGTATTAGGGATTGAACCAGGAGCATTCTACCTCTGAGCTACACTCCCAGTCCTATTTTATTTTTTTATTTTTTGCGGTACCTGGGATTGAACCCAGGGACATTCTACCCCCAGGCTACACCCCAGGCCCTATTTTGTATTCTTTATTTTTGAAACAGGGTCTCATTAAGTTGCAGAGGGCCTCACGAAGTAGCCGAGGTTGGCCACGAACCTGGGTCCTCCGGTCTCAGTCTCCCAAGTACTGGGATTACAAGCGTGCGCCACCACTCTCAGCTTCCTATTTTATTTTTTATTTGGAAACAGGATTTCACTAAGTTATGGAGGGTCTTGCTAAGTTGCTGAGGCTGGCCATGGCCCTGCGATCCTCCTGTCTCAGCCTCCTAAGTACAGGAATTGCAGGCGTGCACCACCACGCCTGGCTGCACTTATGCACTTTTATATTGGATATTTTAAAGCCAGTGTTTGGTCTTAAGATTAAGAATTATTTTAAAAGAGAAAACTTAGAACCGTGGTTATCCTGCGCAGGAAGGGTAGTGAGTCAGGCGGGGTCTGTCAAGGGGAGCGAGGCACAGACAGTGATGACCCTGGTAATGTTGTAGGACTTAGGTGACGTCTCGGTGCTTGTCCCATGCCTGTGCTTAGTGATGCACACATGGTGCACATACTGTGGTATATAACTTTTGATAATAAAAATGCTCTAGACACGTAGCCCCTTGAAGGTAAGGTCTCCCCTTCCCAGGCCACTGCTCTATCGCTGGGGAGCTCTAGCTCTTCCCAGTTCCTCAGGCTGAGTTCACTGTAGCGACTGTTCCGAGCTGGTCCACGTGTCCATGAGAGCACATGACCCCGCTGAAACCTGCCTCCTGCAGGAGCAGCAGGACTTCCCCTCCCTGTGACAATGGCCGTTCTTAATAACCCAGCCTGAGATTAGACTCATAGCCATGTGTGGTCCTGCTGGTTCGAACTAAGAAGCCTATCAGTTAAAACCCAGAGGCGGTCTTACAAGGACGGTGCCAGGGCCCTCGCCTCGTGCACACACAGTGTGGTTTTGCATCCCAGATCTGAGATTCATGCCTATGAAATTTTATCTTTAAAGCCGGGTGTAGTGGCGCACGCTTGTAATCCCAGTACTTGGGAGGCAGAGACTAGAGGATCTGGGTTCGCAGCCAGCCTCATCTACTTAGTGAGGCCCTCCGCAACATAGTGAGACCCTGTTTCAAAATAAAGAATAAAAAATAGGGCTGAGGGTGTAGAGTGCCCCTGGGTTCAATCCCCAGTACCACAAAAAAAAAGAAAAAAATTTTATCTTTAAAACATTTATTCCGAAGCCGGGCGTGGTGGCGCACGCTTGTAATCCCAGTACTTTGGGAGGCGGAAACCGGAGGATCCGGGTTCGCGGCCAGCCTCAGCTCTCTCTCTCTCTCCCTGTTTCTCTCTCTCTCTCTCTCTCTCTCTCTCCTTAATGAGGCCCTCCACAACTACGTGAGACCCGGTTTCAAAATAAAGTAGGGCCGGGGGTGTAGCTCAGAGGTAGAACGCCCCTGGGTTCAATCCCCAGTACC